>CAJVPK010000147.1:0-56791 GCA_910592015.1 Diversispora eburnea | reverse complement strand
TTATTGTATTCTTTTGATAATTGATAAACTGTTGCTCCTATTAACAAGTCTTCATACCACTGTTAATAGTAAATACGCCTCTTTCATAATTGATTGTACATAATTCCTTCTACGTATAAACCCTTGTATTGTGATAATTTTGTCATGAGATTAGTAATTCTTATAGTTATACTTAGTTTTATTTATTAGTTTTAGTATTATTTTATCCCGTTATCTTTGTAAATTGTAGAAGGTTTACACGAATAACAATATCTAACTTCTTTGTTTGTAGCTCTTTTTCATGTTAGTATTCTAAAAATGTTTTTCACTTTTTCTTTTATTAATTTTTTTTGAAATTGTTTTTTACTATTTGCTGACATCCAAATCCCCAATATTCTCACATGCTCATTTTGTTTATTGCATTGATTTCTTCTCCCATAAATTTATTAGATCTTTCTACCTTGTTTTTAGATGTTTTATTTATACAAATAAGATGGGATTTCTCAGCATTGATTTGTGTACTTGTTATTTGTGAGAATTCTTCTACTGTTTTTAATATCTTTTCTATTTGCTTTTTATCTTGAGATATGTATGTGGTATCATCTATATATGCAAATGCATTTATCTTATATTTGAATCTCTTTTCTTCATGTATTTTCATATCACCATATTGTATTTTTTCCATGTAATAACCTTCTGCCTGACTTTGAATTTGTGTTAATAGTGGATCATAATATATTTTCCATAATAGAGGTGATAGTGTATCTCCTTGTTTTATCCCTAGATTAGAATTAAATGCTTCTGTCAACCTATAATGGATTATTACTTTATTGGTTCTATTTTTTAGTAGTTTATCTATTACTACTATAATTTCTTCTGGAATTCTTATTCTTTTCATACTTTTTTTTAGCATTTCTATATTTACTGAATCAAAGCTTTTGATATGTTCTGTGATAAGATCCATACTTGTTTTTTAAATTCTTTAGCTTCCTCTATACAATTGTTGAATATATTTATAGGTTCTTGTATCAATCCCTCTGGCAAACCTGCCCAGTTATTTTCATTTAGAATTGTATGTTTTGTTAATATTGTACTGAGTCTATTATAAATTCCTTTTGTAAATATTTTTCTAGTGGTTCTAGTAGGTTATTGGTCTAGTATTCCAAATATTCTATATATTCTTCTCCCAATCTTTGGATTTAGCTATAGGAAATATATGTCCCTCTGATCATTCTTTTGGTATTTTTTTGTTTTTTAAAATCAGATTATATATATCTGTGAGAAATTGTAGTACATTGTTACCTATATGTTTCCATAGTTCATTGGTAATTGTAAATGGATCTGTTGCCTTTTTGTTTGGTAATTTTCCAATAATTCCTTCAATTTCTTCTACTGTGAATTTTTTTGTTAATGGTATGTACCATTCCTCTTGTATTTCATTGTTTTGATTATAAATTTGTTTCTGCACTTGATTTTGATCTAGGTTTTCTATATTTTTTGAGGTAATTCAATGACAAAATACGCTTTAACTTCTTGTTTTATTTCTTCTGGATCTGTTAATACTTCAACTTGTTTATTGGTTGTTCTAATTAAACTGTCTGTTGATATTCTCGATCTTTCTTTATTTAGGAAACTTTGAATGGCTATTTTTTTGTTGTCTTGGAAGTTTTTATTTTTCTTTTATAATCTGTTCTTTAATTCTTTTATAATTTGCATCTTATATTTCTGCATCAAATACTTTGTACAGAGTATGGCGTATTCTTTTGAATCTTTTCAACTAATTTTTAGTCTCTTCTGTTGTTTCTGTTCATGATGGAACTTCAATTTCTATATTATACTCTTCCCTAATGTTTTTTATTTTTTTACTATTTTTTCTTCTAATATGCTCTTCTGTTTTCTGTTAGTAACCTCTGTCTGCTCCACTCATGAATCTTCTAATTTTTCTTATAGACATCAGTTTTCTATATGTGATAAAGTAATTATGTAGTGTTTTTGATTCTTCATACTTCTCAGATATAAGTTTTTTCTTTTTTGGAATTATTTCATTTGCTTTTCCAATTATGATATTTCAGAAAAAATTCCATTTTTCTTCAATATTGTCATTTCCAAAAGTGGTATTTTCTGCTATAGTCAATTCAATCTGGGATTTGAATTTTTTCCATTTTTTTCAGATGTTCCCTTAAAGTTAAATTCTATCTTATTTAGAATTTTATCTGAATCTGTTATAGATTTAGTATATTTAAGAATATTGTCTTCTATTTCTGCTATTTCACATGCATGGTCACTGTGATTTTCCAAATCTGAGGGTATAATATCTTTACAAAAAAGTCGATCTGCTAAGTTATCTGATACTCATATTTGATCTATTCTGCTTTTGATTTCTTGGGTACTGTTTCTTTCAAGAAAAATTTAGTGTTGTTTTTTCTGCATATTTTCATTTTCTGTGATATTTTTATATGTTCTAAAAGTATCTTTAAACCTGTTATTATCTAAAAATCTCAATATTTGACTTTCAGGTTTATCTGATCTATTTCTTTCATTAATTTTAATATTAAATAATTAATTTGTTAGTGAGTGTAACCATTATACATATTTCAATATTAAGACAAAATAAAATTATTGCTTACTTTAAAAATTATACAAAAATATCAATAAAAACTTAATGCAATGCATAAAAAAACAGAATACAATTTACTTAAAATTATTTAGTAAATTTTTAAAAACATCATACTCTTCAACTAAAAAAAAATATTCTCTAGAAATGCCCAAGTATTTATGAACATTTGGGCTAATGAATTTATCAAGAATGAATAGGTTGAGAATGCTGAGCTAACCATTCTCAAATATTTTTTTGGTTTTTTAAATGAGTGCAACAAGGATGATTAGAAATGGTATGATCAAACTTTACCAAAGGAATTTTAAAACTATCTTTTATTATCCATTCATTCAAGAGGAATATACCTTCCAAGAATTTCTCTACTTTCAAAATAGTAATCATATTTGATGCTTTTCGCATGTTAAAAATAATTTTTACAAACCTATCTCTAGATCTCTAACAAGTAATTAATTTATATGGTCAACACGATCATACAAACTAAATGAAACTTCTTGTAAGCATTTCCATTAGTATTTCCTTCTACATTAATGACAAATAATAATAGTTAAAATCTCATAAAATTATTTTATTTTACAGCAATGCACCAATCCAATGAGTAACTTTTGAACATCAAGTTATTTCTTTTCTGACCTTCTATCAAATACTTTTGCAATTCCAACTATAAAAAAGAGTCATTCAAATTTCTCATCCTTTCTATAGAAATTGCTTCCTTTTAAAAAAAAATTGTACTTTTTTTTTGCTCAAGAAAAATATAATTTTGTCTAAATCAAGAAATCAGATTAATAATTAAAATATTTTATTAAATCTTCAAGCCTTCTGGATTCTTTTTTTTTATATTAAACATAGTCAAATCTTACCCCAGGAGTAACTTTATTAAATTAGACATATACAATAACATGATACACTGCAGATTGAATGCAAATATAATTGACAACCTGGTTCTCCAAATAAGAAAAAGAATAAAAGCTAATTTTAAATGAAATCTATTGGTAAAAATAAATGCAATACAATAAAATGATAACACCATATAGAAGCGCTTACAGTAGCTTCAATTCTAATCTAATTTCTTAAGGTTCATGTCATGTTCTCAATTTTTTTATATTTTAATATAGATTTTCAAAGTTTTATTCTTGTTGCTAAAAATGGATGTAGATATTTATTGCACTATAAACTGCAATGCAAATTTGATTTTCAAGTCTTCTTTTATAATTGCATCATCTTTATTTTTTCATTAAATGAAGTTTATTTGAAGTACTCATATTTTTTATTCTATAAAAATCTCAATATTTTTTATAAAAATGAATTTCATAATATATGCTTTTTATATCAGGGAATGCTAAACTAATTATTATTAACCAAATATTGGCAACTCTTATCAGTAGAATTAACAATAGTTTGTAAATACTTTTATTTTCTATAAGGAATTTGTTAATTTGTGCAATACTTTGAAGTCTCTATTTGTATAATAAGATTTTTCTTGAAAAATCTATTATAGATATTAATTTATATCATATGTTTATTAAATTTAATAGATCTATCTCATTACCTCATCAAATATTTATGGAATAATGAAATCAGCTCATCTATAAATTTTTTCAATGAAAAAAATTTAATTTTCAAAATTTCTATACCAATAGGTCATTTATGTAATTAATATTTTATCATTTGTAAATATTCTTGAGTAGCTTTTATGTTTCTGCTACATGATCTCTCATTTAAGTTTCTGAGTAGTATTTTATCAGATATATATTTTTAGATATTACTTGCAAATTGTCAACAAATAATAAATATATTAATAATTCTATAAATAAGTTGAGGTGAGGTATTCTTTTATTTTTAATATTTCAATTTAAATTTATGCTTAATTAATTTATATTTTATAAAATAATAATTAAATATTAAATGTATATAATGTATAAAAATGTTCACTTCTTTTTCAAATGTATTTTGAAGCATGATTAATATTATATTATACTAAAATATTATTAAATACCATGATTTTTAGTAATAGTAATTTGTATATATGTTCTTGGTAATTGGATAAATATAAACATTTTACTACCCCTTTCCTATTTATATTGCTACTTGATATTTTCTTATTTATTATTTTTTTTGGTTTATTTTTGATAGAACATTATCAAGAATACTGTATGTCACTGCAACTCTTGACAACACCAGCAGATATGAAGAATAAAATAATTGACTACTAAAATACTAAAAAACCTTTCAAAATCATGTATAGTGTGTAATAAACTGAAGTTGTTGGCTTTTTATTTTGTGCCTAAAATCACAATGGGAAATTATTAACATTAAATAATTTATGTTACTTAATAGAATGTTCTTTTTTCAGATACTATTATTTCAGTAAAGGAGGCCCTATCCATTTTTTTTGTATTCTATACTTTATCATATTATTATTAATTTTTAAAGTGTATCTAATGCGATTGAGAATAATTTGAATAAATTTTTATATTCTTTTTCAGTATTATTATTATTATATTTTCGTAGGAACAAACTGCCAACCATGAGCTATTATCAAGCATTTATTTTCAGAATAACTAAATATATAGTAAACAACTGTATAAACTATAATTATTTCATAATATTTATTAATTTATTAATTTATTTATCTTTATTTAATTTATTAATTTGTTTATCTTTATTTAATTTATTAATTTGTTTATCTTAATCAATTTATTAATTCGTTATAACCTTTTTTTTCAAGAAAATTAATTTTAATTTTAGTTATTTTTTTTTTTTAAAAAAAAGATCCATACCAAATTATAGATATGAAAATTCTTGTAAATGACAAGTCACAAGATAAAGCCCAATTCTGTAATAATTATTCAATAGCGCTTTTAATGCCATCGATACGACATTATGTTCGCAGTTAAGTTTCTTGGCAATTTAAAATGACGATGAAATAAAATTCAATTTCTTTTTACGTTTTTTTATGCCGTTTGTTTTAGATTAACGTTGCTTAATTAATTCTTTTGGCTTTTATTCTTTTCTACTTTAGAGGACGTCATTAAATTATACTTATATTCAATCCTTTAGTATTATGTTTGTGTATATTTTAAAGTTACATAGGTCAGTTCCATTTGTTTAATTAAAAAAATTATTTAATAATAAATATATGATAAAATAAAATAAAATTATTAATAAAAACAAAATTATTTGGAGCCCAAATTTATGTAACATGAGCTAAAAGCAATTACCTTTCTTTTTTGTAACTAATATTTTTAATCTTTGTTATTTTATTAATTTGTTCAATTGTGACAAAAATAAAAAAATAACAATAATTTAATCTTTAAATGCTGTATCAAGAATTAGTTGATATTACCCCTAAAATTGTGTTTCGCTTACAATGTTTATAGTAAGTAGAGGGTAAAGATAATAAATTAAATGGATCTTTTTATAGCATTGTTTTTGGATTTCATGCAATGTATTAACGACTGAAAGTTAAGAGATCACTAATCAATTTGTTTCTTTGATGATCACCTATTCGTTTTCGTATATAAAGTTTCCTTTTATCATAGGTATAAATAAAATAAATTTTTATTTCATGCATTGTGGTATTTAATCTTATACATAAGAAGTTGAACTCGTAAATTTATTATAGTTACACCAGCTAAAAACGTAAAAAATACATGTTCAAAGTAAAGCAAAGTGAATTGTGATGAAAAAAAAAATAGAAAAATCAAAGAAGAGGTCCAAAATACTTATTAGTCATATGGGACGATTTTCAGAATGTCATTTCTATCCAATCACAATTAAAGAACGGCGCGTTGCGATTGGAATACATACTGCTTTTTTAATAATTAATTTCCGCTTTTTGCTCTTCACAGAATTACGGAGTAATTTCAAAATGTTGAAAAAGCGGAAAAGCGGACAAGAGTTTTTAAAAAAATAGTATTTCGAAGAAAGATCAAATCCCTTAAATATCTTCAATACTTTATTATGCTAACCACGATTGGTGTTTAAGTAAAAATATTCGGCTCTAGACTTTACATATAATAATATTTTTTTACAATACATTGTTATGTAAACTATTCAATTAAACAACCTATTAAACAGATGTCAAATCTGTCAACTGATCACAAAACCCATCTCTAATTCTATTGGTCACTCCAAACTCCGGAAAAACTTGATGTATATTGTTTCTTTACTAATAAAATAAGCGAATTATTGTAAAAAAAAATAAATAAAGAAGTATTCTAATTAGTAGTTAAAAGCGTATTGTCTAGATATTTATAAACTTAGAAGATTATACGAAAAGTTGTGTAACAGATTTTCAGTTTTTTCTTTAAAAAAGCAATCTAGGTATCTTATTTTCATATTTACCTATTTCTGTTTCACTAATCTGCATGCTATATTTTTGTCATCATTTTGGTGACCATTGTATCCATAATATGTAAGAGTAGTTACACACACACTGAATCATAAAATGACTCAATTCTTTTTTCAAATTTCGAATTAAATTCTCTTTCTTTCTTAAAATTTCTATCTCTTAGACAAAAAATGGCAACTAAAATTTCCACAGAGATATTAACTATAATTTTAAGAAATGTTCAATCATCACGTTTAACTCAAGATTTATATCCATCATTATTAGTTAATCGAATCTGGTGTAAAGTTACTATACCGTTACTTTGGGAATTAACGTTTGGCAAAAAATGTTATAAGGATGATAAGAGGAAGTTGAAAAAGAAAGCATTATGTATTCGAACTTATATATCATGTATGGATACTCAAGCTAGAACTTTGCTTACTCAAAATGGATTTAATTTATCTTCTTCACCACCTCAAGCTATTTTTGATTATCCATCATTCACTCATAAATTTATTATCAAAAATTTAGTTTATTTTATTTCTATATATTCACAACAAATCATTGGTCTAGATCAAGATAATAATAATAGTAATAATGAGATTTTCGTCAACAAATCGAGAATATTATTTCGTGAGATATGTAAATTAATAATAGATCGTTGCACATTTTTGGAATATTTTAAACTACATGAAAAATTTTCTAAAAAAAATCGTAATTATGGTGATTTAATTACTACAATTCTCGATTTACCCGGTGCGCCAAAAGTTTTTAAAAAATTAGAAAGTTTTACTGCGATAATAAGAAATAATGAACAGATTCGTCCATTATATGAATCATTAGCATTAATTTGTGATAATATTTTAAATATGAATTTGAATTTTAACTTAAATTCATATTATCAAATGCCATTTTTAGTAAAATTTATTAATGTTCAAAAACGTTTAGAAAATATAACAATTTATGCTAGTAACCTAGATTGCAATTCATTATTATGGGCAATAATTAGTCAAAAAGAAACATTAAAGAGTCTTTATTTAATGTCAGCAAATTTTTCTCATTTCAAGGAGAAATCATCACCAATTGGACAATTCACTTCGCTTCAAAAACTTTATATTGAAAATTGTGATGGATTGGATAATTCGGATTGTTTATTCTTGGCTTCATCATTTACTCAATTGAATAGTTTTCATTATTTTCATACAAGAAATCAATTTAATGGGTATGCTCAAGAATTTATTATAAAAATTCTCGAAACAGCCAGTACAAATTTAAGAAATATTTGTCTAGTTTTGCATCGCAAAATTACTTTTGGTAAATTTTCAACAATTATGAATTATTGTACAAAGATTGTCGAATTAGCTTTATATAATTTAAATCCTGAACAAGTAATAGCAATATTTAATAATAATTTTAATGAATTGAGAAAATTTTCATTTGGTTGTGGAGGAGATGGATTTGATGCTAATGAATTATTATGTAAAATGGCCGAGAATATACCAAAATCGCTTGAAACTATTAAAATTATAATGTTTTATGAAAATCAATGGATATTCAGTGCTGATAGTTTAAGAAAATTTTTTGAAGGATGGCATCATAAAGGAGGAAGAAATAAAAGGATTATTGTAAAACGCCCAAAAAAAGCGCGACTATTTACATTAAGTGATGAAAATATTAAAGTTATTGAAGAATATGGGGTTCAATTTGATATAGAATAACATTTAAATAATATCTTATTTGTTTCTTTAATATTGAGTTATATTTAGCTTTTATTTTGTGATTCATTGTCTCATTTGTTATTTGTTAAGATAATTGAAGATATTATTGTATGTAATAAGTAATATAGTTATTATTATATATCCTAAATTATTAAAATATATTGATTTTATTGTTTAATGTTAAATTATTTTAATTTTTATGTTGATTTTTAATTTTAAACCGTTAATTAAAATAATAGTTTATTAATTTACTTTAATTAAGTAATTTATTTATATTTGGAGGAATCATCTGGAACGACGGAAACAGAGAAATCAATAATTAATGAATTGTTTGTTAATGGAAAAATAAAAAATTCACATAAAATTTGATGTTAAAGTGCTTCAGTGAAGTGTTGCGTTGATTTCTTGTTCATTGCTCTTCTTTTAATTTAATTTCGATTCCCACAATAATTAAATAGAACAAATAAATAAAATATAGACATTGATATCTTTCATATTCTCTAATTTCTATTTTCTTCTCATCTGTAAATATTAGTAATCTGTGATTACCACTTCATAATAATTGAAGTCGAATATATTAATGAAGTATAAATTCTTTAATTAAATAACAAATGATTATGCATGGACCCGATTGTAAAATTTATTATTTAACTTATCATTTACAAAGAATAAAGAATTATAAAAGGATAATTTCCACTATTCAGCTATTTTTAATTATTTTATTATTTATTATTAGAAGAATATGAGAATTTATAAAAATTCCGTGATGCACATACACAATTCCAGGCTCTTAAGATAATTTCTTTTATCATATTTTCATTATATTCCATTGTCATTAGATATATTTATTTGTCTTCGGTTTTATTTTCTTTATTTCATATAACATAGTAAAATGTCTAATAATTAATAATGCATTATTTTATTCTTGGTAGAATAAAAATAAAAATAATAATTTTCGATTTATTTGTATTTTTAATAATTCGCAAATAATAAATGATTTATAATTTATAATTATGAAAAAAAGAATACAACGTTATTTAATCATTCTAAGTGCTTCCTAGTAAATTTTTTTTTTGAAAAACTCTTCAACTGAAATTAAAAATTCATGAGAAACATCTGAAAAGTAACCTTTGGACTAATAAATTCACCTGAACGAATTAGTTTAGGATATGTTAAACCAATCATGCAAAAAAAAAAATTTTTTTCAGTTTTTAAAAAGCCTCTTAAATGTAAAACGGGGCCAAAACCCAACCGTGAATGCTTTGGATAATTAACAATGTCGCAATTAAAATTATTCACGACGAACCTACTTAAAATCGCGAAATTAAAATGCCATCATCCGGATCTTTTTCAAATGAAAAAAAAAATAAAAGAATGATATTTTAAATTTATAAAATAAGTTGCATGTGGTGGAATAATAGCCTATTGGGTATTTTTCATAACAAAGAGCTCAGGGGGTATAACGATTTGAATGTCATTTCCATTCAATGTTTTTTGCCATAACGAATGTACAAAAATATATAAGTGCGAAAAGGTGGGTAATTAAAAAGATAAGTTCGAATACAATGGAGAAGCAAATAGGGAACTCGTATGTTAGTCAGCTAAAACACTTTCACCAAATTTTTTTAAAAAATATTAAAGAAATATCTAATGATAGATAAGAGAGTCCTGAAACTTAATCCATGTCACGATTGTTGAAATGAAATTATACCATTCTACCCTTCAAATATTTTTGTGTTCTCCTGTGCCCCGAAAAACATATTATCCAGAGAACAATAAAGTATTCTTAATGTCCAATCTGCTCCGCAAGTATGAAATTATTATTAGGGAGGGTATGAACTCTCTTATGCTGAATACCATATGATAGCAAAGAAGAAATGACACAAGAAAAGCTTCTCAGCAATCAAGCATCACGAGGAGGAGTTAGAATGTACTTTATCGAGGGTAATTATTTTTGGCTGGGTTGGCTAAGCAAGATAACATGGAAGGTCTTATAATAAGTGAAGGTAAATCTTAATAGCAATACCCCAAATGAAAAAGTGCTACATATTAGATTCTGCTACATCGCTCCTCAAATTAGCTCCCGGCAATAGCAGTCCACTAAAAAAGTTAAAAAAGTGATAAGAAGAAGGAATCAAATAAGAAGAAATTTACCGAGGAGTTATCTATCGAAACGTACAGATAATTTTCACGATTTATATCTTGAAATCAATAAGGCTAAAGAGTAGAGCTTAAGTGTAAATCAAGTTGTGATTAAATGTTTACTACGATTCCAGAAAGTGCTTGAGGATAGATATGATTATTATAAAAAATAATCCAAAACGTACAGAATTAATAAAGAAGTAAAGCAACAACTCCCTGGCTCAGTTAGTAAGACGTCACTACGGAAGAGAAAAGGAAGAATTATGATTTATTCAGTAAAATTGGGGAGGTTAGGATCCAATTTTTTACGGCTTCGTCATTTAAATCTCATTAGGTTCTCCCGCAGTATAATCGCGTAAAAGCTTTGGCTGAAGGTAAGGTAACTAAGGTAACTTATGAAATTCTTGTAGCTCAACATCATGCTATTATTATAAATTAATCAATTAATTGGTTTATTCTCAGCGTTAAAAAAACGTAAAATAACGTGACGTATTAAAATGAAGGTGATTTTTTACCTCATCAGCATTTAAATCTACATTATAACCAACAAATTTATTATTTCTATTTATTAATATGTTGAAAATAAATAACATGATCAATGAATAAATATACCAATAATAAATAATAAACAGTAGTATCATCCTCTTTAATAATGTCTCTAATTAAATCACCTTCAAATATTTATTCATTACATCAGCTAATCATTTAAACAATTAAATTAAATTGGAGTTAAATTAAATTAGAATGAACAAGGTATAGTTAAGGAATTAATAAATACCTGCATCATAGTCAAAAAGAGCACGAGCCCAAAGGTTTTCATCTGACTACGAAAATTTTATTTAAAAAGTATGTGTTTATATAACTGATACATATCTGAGTTGCTCCTTCTTCTTGTAAGCGATAAGTTCCTCTTTTGCCTATAATAATATCAAATATTTTAATATAATAAAAAAATTTATGGAAAATACAATAAATACAGTATAAAAAAATTTTCTTTGTTGACGTTCTAATTTTGTCTTTCATGTTCTTCTTCCAGCACATTCTCTTTCATTTTCTTCCTCCATTGTTGATGTCGTTCATATGCGTCTCGCTCTCTTGCTTGTTGTTCTCGTCTGCATGATGGGTAATGATGTACACATCAATTTTTATAAAAAGTTAATTTTTATAGAAAAGGAAATGTAAATATCTTGTTATTCGAAAACTGAATTAACCTCATCGGTTAAACAAAAGGAAGAAATTATCGTTATTCTTATATAAAATATATAAAAATTCAAATAATGTTCCATTTGATCAATTAAAAATTTTTTGAAATCGTGATGAATCATGGCTTTCGTAAAATTGTAATTATTACGTAATTATGACATTTTTATTCTGTAATTTTTTTTTATAACGCGCACACACACAACGCAATGGCTATCAACGCGGTGTAATTTCAGAACATCAAAGCAGAATGTATTTTAAAGATAAAGAAAATGAATTAAAGTTCATTTCCTTTAGGCAATGGATTTTTAACAACATTCGCGTAGGATTTATTTTGATTAGTTCTTAGTCAGCCAAACTTCCATAGTAGTTTGGCTTGTACCATTTGTATAGATTACCAAAACGTTCAATTTGTCTTTGTTTATAATTCTTAATGACATTACAATTATTCGTTTTATGTGAATCTGATTCAAAGTTTAAACACAAAGCTGATGATGTTGAACCCATTTTAAGCTCAATTTCTTCCATGAGTTTATCCCAGTTTTTAATCTGTTTCAAAGGAGATAATCACATAATTCTTTCTTTTGTATCCTTGAGTGATATATATAGTACAGCCTTTGATGACTTTAACATCAAATGCAGTATACCTCTAGGTAAGAAGTTTTGCTGCCCATTTTTCTTGGTTATTTAATTATTCATAACTAGTATTACACAGAGTAATACGTAGATAATCCATATCGATCATATTTCAGATAATTTCCCAATGCTGCTTGTATCTTCAAACTCCACGTTAGCTAACTTCCACATGTTTAGTCATAATTGTTTCACTTTTTCAAATTGATTCACATGTGGTAGTAAGTTATTTTTCACACGTTTAAAGGAATATCTCAAACTTTTCTATTGACATAACTTATGAGGTAATATCTCAGCCACATCCCGCAAGAAGCATTATTCCCTAGATTAATTAATGAATTTGAAAAATAATAAATGGATTTATTAACCGGAGTTTTTCTTGACATAAAAATTGAAAATCAATAATTCAAAAAAAAATATATGCATTTCGAAACAATAGTATTTACCTATCGGATATAATTGATGAACAAAATTTTGCGATAATTAAATAAATTGAATGAATTTTTTGAAATAGGAATAAAATTCAAGTAGGATAATAAATATTTTTTTTTTATTTTCGTTTCGGATTTTTTTTTTTTTGGTAAAAGGATCATTTGCTCCTTTGACGATCAACTTTTGTTTTTAAATAATTCATAATAACTTTTCATCCGGTTATAGATTGTATTTTATAATTAGAAAATTGTGGGCTTAAATTAAATAATAAATGATAAGTTTAACCATTCCAATTCTTTATGTACCAACATTCTTAAAAGAATTTAATCACAAAAAAGATGTTCTTATTTCTTTGTGATATTATTGTAATTATTGAAGCTACAAAAAAAAAGTAGATAATAATTTTTATTTTCATTTAAGCATTTACTAGGTAGTTATTTAAAAATAAATATATGATAAAATAAAAAACATAAAATTTGGATTCATCACCATTTCGTTTTTATAAAATCCTTTTTTCTTTCAAAAACAAAAATTATTTGGAAGTACCTCAAATTTGTGTTATATGAGCTAATATCAAGTAATTTTTTTTGTAATAAAATTTTTCAAAATATTAATTGATGTCACCCCTGAAATTTGTGCCTCGTTTACAATGATTACAGTGAGTAGCGGTAAAGGCAATAAATTGTTTTTGGATTTCACTTAATGTTTTACTAGGAAACGGAGCTATTAGAAGTATTTTAACACGTGTCAGTAGTGATTATATGGGCAATCAATCAATTTTTCGGAAGCGAACGTACGAAATCACGTGTGTACTATCGAAGTCACGTTTAAAAGAAAGGACTCGCTTTTATCCTGTCAAGGGGGAGGCACAATTCAGAATTTTACAAGTGATCAGAAATTTCGCACATGCTAATTTCAAGTGACAAATTACAGGTGACGAATATTTGGTGACAAATTTGATATTTTTATATTGTTTTATTTATAGATGCATCAAAAAAATAACTATTTTGTCACATGAAATTTGATATATCAAAAAAATAACCATAAATATATACCTTTGCGTCTATACTCGTTTTGGGACATTCTATTGGTCTGCACAATACGTTGTGAAACATAAACTTGAAAGATAATTGGCTAAAGTAACGGACATTGCTATGAAAGTTATGCGATCACTAATCAATTTGTTCCTTTGACGATTTTGACGATCGCCTTTTTTTGTATATAAAAGTTTCCGCTTTTTAATAAAAATGAAATAAAAAACCCCAAGTCATTGTGGTATTCAATTTTATATATATAACGTTGAACCTGTAAATTTGTTGTAGTTTACACCGGCTAAAAAAAAAAATAATGAATACATATTCGAAATAATTGCAAAGTGAATTGTGGCGAAAAAAAAATAAACAAAAAAAAAAGTAATTATGGTATTTCTGTATTTGCTCTAATATTATTTTGTAATTTACCTATTTCTGTTACGCTATCTTTTGTTATCATTTGGTGACCATTGTATATACATCAGAGTAGTACAAACTGAATCATAAAATATGCCACGATTATTTTTTTAAATTTCGAATTAAATTCTCTTTCTTTCTTAAAATTTCTATCTCTTAGATAAAAATGGCAACTAAAATTTCCACAGAGATATTAACTATAATTTTAAGAAATGTTCAATCATCACGTTTAACTCAAGATTTATATCCATCATTATTAGTTAATCGAATCTGGTGTAAAGTTACTATACCGTTACTTTGGGAATTAACGTTTGGCAAAAAATGTTATAAGGATGATAAGAGGAAGTTGAAAAAGAAAGCATTATGTATTCGAACTTATATATCATGTATGGATACTCAAGCTAGAACTTTGCTTACTCAAAATGGATTTAATTTATCTTCTTCACCACCTCAAGCTATTTTTGATTATCCATCATTCACTCATAAATTTATAATTAAAAATTTAGTTTATTTTATTTCCATATATTCACAACAAATCATTGGTCTAGATCAAGATAATAATAATAGTAATAATGAGATTTTCGTTAACAAATCGAGAATATTATTTCGTGAGATATGTAAATTAATAATAGATCGTTGCACATTTTTGGATTATTTTAAATTACATGAAAAATCTAAAAAAATTCATAATTATAGTGATATAATTGGTTCAATTCTCGATTTACCCGGTGCCCCAAAAGTATTTAAAAGATTAGAAATTTTTACTGCGATAATAAGAAATAATGAACAGATTCGTCCATTATATGAATCATTAGCATTAATTTGTGATAATATTTTAAATATGAATTTGGATTTTAATTTAAATTCATATTATCAAATGCCATTTTTAGTAAAATTTATTAATGCTCAAAAACGTTTAGAAAGTATAGCAATTTATGCTAGTAACCTAGATTGTAATTCATTATTATGGGCAATCATTAGTCAAAAAGAAATATTAAGGAGTCTTCGTTTAATATCAGCAAGCTTTTCTCATTTCAAGGAAAAATTATTACCAATTGGACAATTCACTTCGCTTCAAGAACTTTATATTGAAAATTGTGATGGATTGGATAATTCGGATTGTTTATTCTTGGTTTCATCATTTACTCAATTAAATAGTTTTCGTTATTTTCATACAAGGAATTTATTTAATGGATATGCTCAAGAATTTATTATAAAAATTCTCGAAACGGCCAATACAAATTTAAGAAATATTTGTCTAGTTATACATCCTAAAATTACTTTTGATAAATTTTCAACAATTATTAATTATTGTACAAAGATTGTCGAATTAACTTTATATAATTTAAATCCTGAACAAGTAATAGCAATATTTAATAATAATTTTAATGAATTAAGAAAATTTTCATTTGGTTGTGGAGGAGATGGATTTGATGCTAATGAATTATTGTGTAAAATGGCCGAGAATATACCAAAATCACTTGAAACTATTAAAATTATGATGTTTTATAAAAATCAATGGACATTCCGTGCTGTCAGTTTAAGAAAATTTTTTGAAGGATGGCATCGTATAGGAGATGGAAATAAAAGGATTATTGTAAAGCGCCCAAAAAAAGCGCGACTATTTACATTAAGTGATGAAAATATTAAAGTTATTGAAGAATATGGGGTTCAATTTGATATAGAATAAATTTGATATAAAAACTATTCCAAATAATATCTTATTTATTTCTTTAATATAATATTGAGTTATGTTGTTCTATTGTCTTGTTAATCATATTGATTTTATTGTTTAATGTTAAATCATTTTAATTTTAACGTTGATTTTAATTTTACTTTTAATGTTGATAGTTTTGTCAATTTACTTTAAAATATAAATAATTGTTTTTTAAACAATTATGGAGATTACTTGATATCAACACAACATAAATAGTTAAATAATTTATTTATACTTAGGATATTAACACAACATAAATAGCTAAATAATTTATTTATATTTAGAGAAATCATCTGGTACAACAAAAACAGAAAAATCTAAAGCAATAAATCTGGGAGAATATAACATATATTCCAAATAATAGTTAATCATGGACAGTTGATAAATATATAATTTACAGTATGTAAAAAAAAAGAAGAATTATACCTCATGACATGAGTGTATGGAATAAATAATTAATGAATTTTTTCTAGTGGAAAAATAAAAAATTCACATAACCTTTGTTTTTAAAGTGCTTCAGTAAAGGTTTCACTGCTTTTTTGTTCATTACTCTGGTAATTTAGTTTTGATTCCCAAATTTCATATTCTCTAGCTGCTATTTTCTTTCTTTTTTTCTAAAATATTAATAAAGTAAAAACACTAAAGCCAAATGATTATGTATACCAATTTTAGTAATTGTTATTCTTTTATTATTTAATTTATAAGAATAAAGAATAATAAAAGGATGATGTCTGCTATTCATTTAATTATTCATTATTTAGACAAACATAAGAATTTATAACAATTCCGTCGCAATTCCAGGTTTCTTGCTATAAATCAAAGATAATTTCTTTTATCGTCTTTTCACTACTTTTTTTCATTTTCTTTGGATGGATTTATTCGTCTTCAGTTTTCTTTTTGCTATTCATATAACAATAATTAAATGTCTAATAATAAATAATGTATTATTTTATTATTTGTAAGTAAAAAAAATTATAGTTTTAGATTTATTTGTACTTTTAATAATTCACAAATAATAAATGATTATAATTATGGTCAAAGAGTACAATGTTATTTAATTATTATTTCCTGATAAAATTTTAATTAGTTCTCAAATTCTTTTAATGAAAAATATATTAATAGTTTCTGATGATAATTATTCTTTCATGAAGAACAAACAAAATGAATGCATGTTATTATCTCATAAAAAAAAGAATTGATGCTACTTTAAATCATTCTTGGTAAAATTTTGACAACCTCATACTCTTCAACTGAAAATAAATATTCATGAGAAACATTTGAAAAGTGAACTTTTGGACTAATAAATTCATCTGAACGAATTGGTTTAGGATATGTTAAACCAAACATGCAAAAACATTTTTTTTCAGTTTTCAAATTGCCTCTTAAATGTAAAACAGATCCAAAACCCAACCATGAATGCTTCAATACGACCCTACTTAAAATGGAATTTTCCATATTTGCAGTTTTCAATGAAAATGCAAAACAATCTTGAGACATTTTCCATTGATTATTATTATTATCCCACTCAAGGGGATTATACCCTCCCAAAATTTCTCCTGTACCTTCCACTTTCAAAATAATGACCGTATTTAATGCTTTATCACAAATATTATAAATAGTTTTGACATCAAATCCATCTCTAGATCCTCTAACAAGCAATTCAAATACATATGGATTATTTCCAATATAAGGGGTCCCTTTTTTATCAATCCATGATGAAATTTCAAGAGCATGTTCATTAGTGATAATATTAGAAGGCAATGGAGTTGATGTGTTTCCAATTGGAAGTGTTGTATTTAAAATATTTCGAGGTGGTAAGACAATCGAAGAAATCGGTTTGGTTGGTATAACAAATTTAGTATTAATATCTAAAAAAAGTTGTTGTTCAAGAAGTTGATGGTATGGATAAATCTTTTCCATAAAATCTTCTCCAGAAATGCTAAAATATCTAATGTGTGGGAGACATTGCTTCAAAGTTTCTTTCAAGGTTAAGAAATTCTCACTTGTCCATTTATCGAGGTTAGAGGGCAAATTAGGATTTTTAGCTTTTCCCCATCGAATTATATATTCCCAAATTTTCTCTTCGCCTAGTTGTAAATCATCTCGTTTAAGAATAGTTATTAATGCATCTTCAGGGAAAGAATGAAAATTTTCAGACTCAAAGATAGTATTGGGATATTTGGCAATGATAGCATTACAGATGTCTTGAATAATTTCGAGGTTTTTGACTTGATAACTAGTTCGATAAATTTGGGAAAATTTTAGGCTTAACCAAGAAGCACAATTGTTGATAAGATGAGTTTGGAAGTGTTCAATTAATTCATATAATTCAAGTTCATTGGAAGCAATCAAGAGGTCAAAAATGACCGAATTTTCCAATTTTTCCAATGTAAATTTTCCACCATAAATATATCTAAATAATAAATAAATATAAATTATCATTAAATAAATCGATCATTTTCCTTTTCTAAAAGAAATATTTAAACTTACTTAATAATAACATCAAATACTTTAACAGAAATATTCGGTAATTTTAAGACTTTGACATGATCGTCGTTGAAAGTAATTTCGTCAAATTTCTAAGGACTACGGGATTGCAAAATAATTGAATGAACTTTATAAATATTGACAAGAAGGACCTCTTTACCAACTTTAATTGAGACATCATAGTTAACACCACTTTCAAGAAGTTGGGTAAGATCATTTGATAAACGGTCATAAAATTGAGTAGTCATTTTTTAACATTAACAATACGTATAAGAATAAAAAAAAATTTGGTAAAATATAGAAATTTTAATCATTATATTGTTTGCGTATCAATAAATGATGAGACTCGTGATAATCCTTTTGCATTGAGAATATAAATATGATTCGTCGGCCATGCTAGTAGCGAATGCATGTCTCAAACTTATCTCTAAAGTTATTTGATTTACACGGTCAAGACAACTTTTGCAATATTCAAACTATTTTCCGATTGAGTACACCTAGAACACGGTCTAAAACCTGTGAGCTTACGTCTAAACTCCTGTGAGAATCTGCGGATGCTTCAAATGCTGCATATAATAATAAAGAAGTAAGATTTTTTGTGTTCGTAACTTGATAGTTATAATTATATTTGACATGCACATAATGAGTATATGAACTCGAAGTGTAACAGATAGGTCTTCTGGGTTTGTCTGATAGAGATCAACTAATGTCTTGCTAAGCATTTGATGTAACTCATTATTATTACCACACAGTCCACACCGTATTCCAATTCCTGGATTTATCGTCATAACTATATTAAGAAAAATTAATATCATGAGAAAATTATTATATATTATATCATGTAAAGACTCTAAAATGACGGGAAGAATATTAAATATATTAATTGCGGAAAGGTATGATGTATTGAAATGTTGCCCTTAGATTCTGAAGTATATTTAGACTTCATATTGTTTTAATAAATAGATTGCAAAGGAGATCTCCGAACTAAAACAGGATTGGATTTTGTTGTCATAGATATGACATACCACATCGTCGCCACAAACAGGAGCCGCTCGATGAGCATTATTGATCCAAAGGAATAGAAGATTGCAGCTTTATTATTAGGAGCTAAACCTTCTGAAGCACTGATTTCGCGGGCATTTATCAACGATAATGATGTCCGTCTGAAATGAGAACATTCAGAGACGAAGCAGAAAACATATAACTAAAAAAATTTCGTCAGGAACCAGTCGCGGAGAAGTCTATTCGTTCCTTTAAAGACGAAGACGAAATACTGTGCAAGATTTTGGAAAGAAATTGCCATTACGGAATACTTGCGTGATTCGCCACATATCCAAATTGTAAATCTCCTAATCTGTTAATGCATTTGAATTCGTTTGAATTTATTAAGTCGTGGTGTTAGCGTAAAGAATGGTTGCTTTTACAGTTACTATGACTGGGCTGAGAATGGTGACTTGAATAGCTACTTAACAGATAAGAAACATTCAAATCTTGACAGGGAATGCACTCTCTTCTGATGAGTACCATATGATAGCAAAGAAGCGATGACACAAGAAAAGCTTCTTAACAATCCAACACCACGATAAGTGAGGAGGAGGAGTTAGAATGTGTTTGATCGAGTATAATTATTTTTGACTAGGAAGGCTAAGCAAGGTAACATGGAAGGTCTTATAATAAGCGAAGGTAAATATTAATAGCAATACCCAAAATGAAAAAGTGCTACTTATTAGATTCTCTACATCGCTCCTCAAATTAGCTCCCAACAATAAGCTGTCCACTAAAAAAGTTAAAATAATGATGATAAGAAGGAATCAAATATGAAGAAACTGTTATCTGTCGAAACGTACAGATAATTTTCACGATTTATATCTTGTAATCAATGAGGCTAAAGAGTAGAGCGTGAGTGTAAATCAAGTTGTGATTAAGTGTTACTACGATTCTGGAAAGTGCTTGAGGGTAGATATGATTATTACAAGAAAATAATCCAAGCGTACAGATTTAATAAAGAGTTGGGCAACAACTCTCCGACTCATTTAGTGAGTCTTCACTATGGAGAGCTCAGAAGAATTACGATTTATTCAGTAAAATTGGGGAGAGTAGGATCCAATCTTTCACGGCTTCGTCAATTGAAATCTCATTTAGGTTCTCCTGCAGCTCAAGGTAAGTAACTTCTTGTTGTTCAGCATAATACTTTTGTTAAAATTAATAAATTAATTGGTTTATTCTCAACGTTAAAAAACATTTAAAAAACGTTAAAAACGTTAAAATAACGTGGAATATAAAAATGAAGATGATTTGCTGCCTCATCATTTAAGTCTACATTATAACCTACAAATTCATTCTTCTATTTAGTATTTTCTCAGGATCAATAAGTTCTACAAAATTTGCTATAAAATTAATTTATTAATATTTTGAAAATAAAAGGATCAAAGAATAAACAAACACATTCTTTTTCTTTAAAGTTACCTGGGAATAATCTACTACGTGCACCTTCCTTAGTAGTATCATACACTTTAATAATGACCCTAATTAATTCCCTTTCTAATGTTAATTCATTACTATCAACTAATTATTTAAATAATTAAATTAAATTGGAGTTTAATTAGAGTAGAATGATCAAGGTAATGTTATGGAATTAATAAATACCTACATCATAGCCAAAAATAGCACAAGCCCAAAGGTTTCAGCTGCCTATGGATAATTTATTTTAAAAGGGTGTTTTTATGTAACTGGTAAATATACATGCCTGATATGCTCCTGCTTTTAAGCGATGAGTTTCCTCTTTTGCCTATAATATATCAAATATTTTAAATATTTTAATTTAATCAAAAAATTTATGGAAAATACAAATGGGTGCGGTATAAAAACATACTTTTCTTTTTTGATATTCTCATTTTGTTTTTCATCTTCTCTTTCTTATCATTCTTGTTCATATGCATCTCATTCTCTTATTTGTGTTCTCGTCTCGCTCGATGATGGATGATCGATGATGAACATGATCATCAATTTTTAGAGTTTTAATTCATAAAGAAAAGGAAACATATACAATACCTTGCAATTTCATTAGTTAAATAAAAAGGAAGGAATTATTTTTATTCTTATTTAAAAATATATAAAAATTGAATAACGATTCCATTTGATCAATTAAAAACGATGAACGAATTTTTGAAACCGTGGTGAATCATGATTTTCGTAGAATGGTAATTATTATGTAATTATAAAATTTCTTTTTAAAGATAATGAAATGAAATAAATTTTATTTCTTTCGAGAATCAACTTCGAAATTGTTTAAATTAATAGTTCATAGTTATTTTAGATTCGAATTAATAATTCCTTACCACGAATAAAATTTGATGAATTAATTATAGCATGCATACATAATTATATTTAATAATATATTAAGTATTTTTGGCATTCATTTAATTTTTTCTATTTATTATATATTTTTTCAATAAAAAACACCTCTTCCTAGTATTGGATCAATAATGAATTCTTATGTAATTTAAATTCTCTCCAATATGGATAGAAATCATGACTATTGAATGAGATTACATTTGGCTAAAGTATAAATTCTTGAATGAAGAAACCGCAACTAAGTTCTTTTATTGAGATTCATTTATATTGACTAAAAAAATTTTTGGTGATAAAGATAAAGAAATACATTCTCATTTATTTGCATGTAACGTCGATCATTATTGAAAAAAAATTCCGATAAGAAATTTATTTCTTTTCTCGTCAGTTTGTGCTTTTTAACCGGAGTGAAATTTCCCTTGGGTGTAAATGTGATAAATAATATTTCAAATTCTCTGTACTAAAAATATATAATAAAAGTCGTGATGATGCTAATATGTAACAACAAGCACGTAACACAAACCTTTAAAAGATTTTAATAAATTATTATAATTAAACCCAATAATTTTCTTGCAATAAGATTACGAGGAGAAAGTCATCAAAAGTTAGAAAAGTATAACGAAGCATTACACGGTCTGTGCAGAACGATAGGGAAAGTTACATCAATCAGTCTCAAATTTATTACACAACAAAATATTTCCTCGATCAGGATCTAAACTCACGATTTATGAAGCTACGTGTAATATCTGAGGGTACTATGAGCAAGTGGAGTAAAAGTATCTTTATTACCGCTTGTACACCACCAAAACTGGTGTAGACTTCTTGATGTAACTTGCCAAGAATATATAAAAATAGTTTATTATCACTGTTACTACCTGGAAGAGCAAGCTTTACTAAATTATAGTGGTTTGGCTTGGTAGTGAACTTGTGTTGGTTAAATTATGTGAGTGATTATAAATATTAAGATAAAATATAAAGTTAATTTATCTAAATAATTAACCAACTAATATCAATAACTATAAATTAATCAATAACTAAAATACTAATACTAAATCAATGATCAAATCAAAATAAAATAACTATAAATTAAAATCAATCAAAAAAATCAATAAATCAAAATAAAAGAACAAAAGGTGTGTTTGGGTATACAGGGTTCCTTTGGTTATTTCAGCAACACTTTAAGACAAAAGTATAAAGTAATTGTTATTTTTATTAAAATAAAAGAAAAAGGAATTGTATGAACTTTACAAACTGACTTGGACAAGGTAATTTCTCTTGTCCTTATATGCATGTCCCTTTCTAAGGTACAGGACTTTAATTAAGGCACTCAACCTCTTTTAGAGTCCAGGGATAATCGAACCTCTATTCAGGCACTGTGCCTTCTTTAAAGTGTTCTTGATTAACCAAACTGAGTACCTTAATTAGGGTGTAAGAAGATCAGGACTCTAACTGAGGTACTTAGGGTCCTCTTTGAAAATCAATTAACCTTTTCTATCTTAGTTATTTTAAAGTTATATCTTAGAATAGTAATAATAATTATTAACTACTTGTACAAAATAGAATAACTATATAAATATATGTCAATTCTAAAACTAATACAATAACTACTTAGTAATAATAAATAATGAATAAATAAATAATAATAAATAATAAAATATGACAAGAAAGAATAAAAAAAATCAATAATAAATAAGAAGGAAAAAAACTTCTAACATCACTTTATTAAAGTTTAGCCTAAGGATATAACAATAGCGATATATTACTGCTTTGGCGTATCTTATCGCTTTGCTAGTCCCGCGACTATATTATTTATTATTATTAAAATTATTACGAAAATAAAACTAAAAACTAAAAATGTTCAAGATAAAGAAAAATAATAATAATAAAACTAAAACTAAGGTTGTTCGAAATATCAATAAAAATGTTTTTATTTTGGTTCTTGTTCTTTTTTGGCAAAAAGGAATCTCCTCCTTTTTTTTCTTCTTCCGCAGTTATCTTATATATTTAACTTCATCCTTAATTATCCATAATACTGGAGGACGAAAAAACAGTTATCTTGGATGAAGGATGAAGCACAAAGATAATTCATCCAAATAGTGACACACATATCATCTCATATCATCTCCCGTGATTTCGGTCAATTTCGTGCCTCCTCAGTATTGAAGAAAGAACCAAACAATGCTCTTGCATTAAGGCCACGAGAGGAAACCTATAAAAATTAGAAAAGTTTTATGAAGCATCTATGGATTTATTAAAGCACTGAAAAAAGATCCAAACAATGATCTTGCATTACGATCACGGGGTGAAACTTATCTAAAATTTTTAGTATTAGAACCCGATAATTATCTTGCATTAAGATTACGAGAAGAAACTTATCAAAAGTTACAAAAGTATAATGAAGCATTAATAGATTTTAATAATTTATTAAAAATTGAACCCAATAATTATCTTGATTAAAATTGCGAGGAGAAGCTTATCAAAGTTAGAAAAGTATAGTGAAGCATCAACAGATTTTAATAAATTATTAGAATTAAAACGCAATAATTATCTTGTATTGAGATTACGAGAAACTTATCAAAAATTAGAAAAGTATAATGAAGCATTAAATAATACTAAGATCACGAGGTGAAACTTATCTAAAGTTAAAAATATATAATACAGCATTAACAGATTTTAATAAATTTTTAGTATTAGAACCCAATAATTATCTTGCATTGAGGTTACGAGGAGAAACGTATCAAAAAGTTTGAAAAGTATAATGAAGAATCAATAGATTTGAGTAAAGTATTGAAAAAAGAAACAAACAATGCTCTTGCATTAAGATCACGAGGGGAAACTTATCTAAAGCTAAAAAAGTATAATGATGCATTAATAGATTTTAATAATTTATTAAAAATTGAGCCAAATGATGCTCCTATGTTAAGGTTACGAGGAGGAATTATCAAAAGTTTAAAAAGCCTAATGAAGCATTAACAGATTTTAATAAATTATCATAATTAGAACCAAATAATACTCTTGAATTAAGATTACGAGGAGAAACCAATCGAAAATTAAAAAAAACTACAATGAAGCATTAATAAATTTTAATAAATCTTTAGAAATTCAACCAAATAATCGAGATTTACATGAAGAAATTATTGAAAAGTATAATGAAATATTTGAAATAGAATCATAAAATGTTCTTGCATTAAGGTTACGAGGGGGATCTTATCTAAAGCTAGAAAAATATAATGAAGCATTACCAGATTTTAATAATCTATTAAAAATTGAACCAGATAATGCTCTTACTTTAAGGTTACGAGGAGAAACTTATCTAAAGTTAAAAAAGTATAATGAAGCATTAACAGATTTTAATAAATTATTAGAGTCAGAACCCAATAATTATCTTGCATTAAGATTACGGGGAGAAACTTATCAAAAATTAGAAAAGTTTAATGAAGCATCATCAGATTTTAATAAAACTTTAACAAATTTTAATAAAGCATTCAAAAAAGAACCAAACAACGCTCACGGGGGAAACTTATCTAAAGTTAAAAAGTATAATGAAGCATTAACTGATCTTAATTAATTATTAGAATTAGATCTTGATAATTATCTTACGAGAAGCTTATACGTTAGAAAAGAAAAATAAAGCATTACATCAATGTATTTATTAAAGTATTGAAAAAAGAACCAAACCGTTCTCAACGAATTTTAATAAAGTATTAAAAATGGAACCAAATAATTATCTTGCATTAAAGTTACGAGGGGAATTTAGATATATTTGTGGTAGAAATTTTCATTGGAAAAATTGGTCATTCTCTAATAAAATCATTATTTTTATATATGGAATTAAAATTTATCAAAATGCCATTTTATTTTATTTTCGAGTTGGAATTTTTTTTTTTTTTGAATTTGAACTTGGACATTTAAATTTTAACACTATATAATTTTTAGTACATTTAGTGATCACAATATTTATTGTTGGAAATAAAGTTACTTAAAACTTCAAATTCTGATCATATTCTCATCTAAAATTAATTTAATTAATAAATTCGATTCTTTAATTAACTTGATTTAATATGTATATTTCGTTAATTATCAAAATTAATTTGAACATTAACATAATATAATCTCTAAACGACAATTAATATTTATTGATTTGAATGAATTAAACTCTATATTCTCGATCATATTTTTCTTTAAATAATTATTAAAATATAAATTGATTTATTAGAACAAATTTCACAGTGTTATTAAATTTATATAAAATTGGACTGAATTATAAAAAATGCATCATACATCGGTAGTGATATGATAATAATATTCATCAAATTAATTTGTTATTGATCATAATTTGCTCATTATGGAATGCAGTAATAACTTTTTGATGCGTATATCGAGATTGTAATTTTCTTGTGTAAACCAATTCATGTTCTACAATATATAACGATTCCTTTTCCATGTTATTTAGTTTGGAAGCAAATTTTATGCATCCGACTAAGTTTGCTAACATAGAGCGATTTTCAATGAAAAATTATTAGCCAATGTAATAGCAAAAAAAAAAACTGGTTAGCAAAACTTTCTTGAAATTGACAGTTGCCTTATTTTTTTTTCCTTGAGTATTGCCCAAACTAGAAAACCAATTTAGTATATCATCAGAATCTTGTCACAGATCTTAAGGAAGGTAATTCATCTCTCAAAAGTCAAGGTAACAAACAATCATGAAAATGGAACATTTTATTTAGATTGTACATTATATTATATATGCGATTCACCATTTTTGCAAATGAATAATTCATATAACTTGTAAATTTTTGAATTAATATTTTATATATTATTAAAAGGGTCGATAATAAATAATATTTAGTTTCATTATATAAATTGATATTCAAATATAATTCAAGTAATTTAAAAATCATTCCAATCAATATTGCTAAGATCTAAACTTAAATTTTGTAAAGGAGGTAAAAGAGGTAAAGGTTTGCTTATAAGAGATGCCTCAGAATGAATAGGCTCATCTAATGATAATTCTGATAATTTAGAATCTTCATTTTGTATTTCTTGATCTGCATTTAAAAACTTAAGTGAATTTTCTGTTTGTCCACTAAATGCACAAAATTTCAATTCTTTGATCCATTTACTTAATATGTCATAAATAATTTCAACACTAGGACGTTCGGACGGATCTTTGTGCCAACACTTTTTCATCAATTCTACATAGCATTGAGGTGTGTCTTTTTTAATTTTTGGTCGAAGTCCTTCAAGAATTTCTAAAGTTAATTCTATATCATATGCTCTATTAGAAAATGGTATCTTTCCTGTCGATATTACCCACATAATGATTCCAACACTGTATATATCAGAAGCTTGAGTATATGGACTTTCATTCAATATCTCTGGTGCAATATATGGTAATACACCATATCTTGTAGATGATGAAATTTTGTCTACAGGTCTACAAATTCCTAAATCTCCTAATCTAATGAATTTTATATTATCAAATGCATCAGTAATCATTAGATTACCAGGATGAAGATCACCATGAATATATTCTTTATCATGAATAACTTTTAATCCTGAGATAAAAGACTTTAATAACCATAATCGTTCAGACCATGGTAATGCTTTATTTTGTTGAAGATAATTTCTTAAATTTCCATTTTTCATATATCGCAAAACTATCGCACATTCCATAGTCATTGGATTTCGTGTTACACCTAAAATTGGCAAAATATATCTGGAATGACAGCAGAAATTTGCTGTCAACTATGTTTGAAAATATACAAAGTTTTAAAATAATTATATTTATCTGTATAATACAAAAATATTTTGATATATTAATATATTTTAATATTTACCTCTTCTAAAAATTTAATGTCAATTTCTTTTGAATTTTTAAATTTTTTCAAAACTACTTGGTTGAAACTATAGATTTCAAATAACTCTTCAGGCATATCCTTCCATTCTGCTTTCCAAACAGTGCCAAATCCTCCTTCATCTAAATATTCAATATCTTTTAATTCACTATAATCTATCCATCGCCAAATTACACATTCATCATCAATTTCATCTAATTCTGTCATTTGAATGATTGTATTAACAAAAGCATTAACATTCCCAACAAAAAAGAATAGCATATGGATAAGTTCTATACTTTTGCAATTTTTACATACATTTTTTCTTATATTTAAATTTCCACAATTATGACATCTACCAAAATCTTGAAAATACTTTTTGCAGATTTCAATACAACCATTTGTTTGCCAACAAATACAACAGTTATGGTTATTAACATTTAAATCTTCAATACTGTTTAAATTTTTAATGGATGATTTAGAAAGTGTTAAACTAATATCTGTTCTATTTTTTAATTTATTTTGACATTTTTTAATTGTTGAGACTTTAAATTCTTCTCTAAAGTAAGATTCAATCAAATGTTTGCTAAGATCATTTCCTTCTGCTGATTTCAAGTACCACTGAAATGCTTTCTCATCATCTTTTGTGGTTCCGATTCCATTATCATAACAATATCCAATATTAAACTGTCCAACACTATCTCCTCCTTCAGCTGATTTCAAGTACCACTGAAATGCTTTCTCTTCATCTTTTGTTGTTCCAATTCCACAGTAATAACAAGTTCCAAGACTTATCTGTCCTTTACTATTCCCACCTTCAGCAGATTTCAAGTACCACTGAAATGCTTTCTTTTCATCTTTTGTTGTTCTGATCCCATTCTGATAACAAAATCCAAGAATAAACTGTCCTTCACTATTCCCACCTTCAGCTGATTTTAAGTACCACTGAAATGCTTTCTCTCCATCTTTTGTTGTTCCAATTCCATTATCACAACAATATCCAAGATTTAGCAGTCCATTATTATTCCCTCCTTCAGCTGATTTCAAGTACCACTGGAATGCTTTCTTTTCATCTTTTGTTGTACCAATTCCATTCTGATAACAAAATCCAAGATTATTCTGTCCATCAACATTCAAACCTTCAGCTGATTTCAAGTACCACTGAAATGCTTTCTTTTCATCTTTTGTTGTTCCGATTCCATTATTATAACAATTTGCAATATTAAACTGTCCATTACTATTTCCACCTTCAGCCGATTTCAAGTACCACTGAAATGCTTTCTCTTCATCTTTTGTGGTTCCAATTCCATTATCATAACAATATCCAAGAATAAACTGTCCTTTAATATTCCCACCTTCAGCTGATTTCAAATGCCACTGAAATGCCTTCTCTTCATCTTTTGTGGTTTCTATTCCATTCTGATAATGATATCCAATCATAAGTTGACCATTACTATTCCCACCTTCAGCTGATTTCAAGAACCATTGAAATGCTTTCTTTTCATCTTTTATTGTTCCAATTCCAGTTTTATAACAAAATCCAAGAATACACTGCCCATTACTATTCCCTCCTTCAGCTGATTTCAAGTACCATTGGAATGCTTTCTTTTCATCTTTTGTAATGCCAATTCCATTCGCATAAAAATTTCCAAGATTAAATTGTCCATTACTATTTCCTCCTTCAGCTAATTTCAAGAACCACTGGAATGCTTTCTTTTCATCTTTTGTTGTACCAATTCCATTCTGATAACAATATCCAAGATTATATTGTCCATCACTATCTCCAACTTCAGCTGACTTTAAGTACCACTGAAATGCTTTCTCTTCATCCTTTGTGGTTCCAATTCCATTCAGAAAACAATTTCCAAGATTACACTGTCCTTTACTATTCCCACCTTCAGCAGATTTCATGTACCACTGAAATGCTTTATCTTCATCTTTTGTGATTCCTATTCCATTATCATAACAAGTTCCAAGAATAAACTGTCCAGAATTATTCCCTCCTTCAGCTGATTTCGTATACCACTGAAATGCTTTCTCATCATCTTTTGTAGTTCCGATTCCATTTTCATAACATTTACCAAGATTAAACTGTCCATTACTATTCCCACCTTCAGCTGATTTCATGTACCACTGAAATGCTTTCTCTTCATCTTTTGTTGTTCCAATTACATAGTAATAACAAGTTCCAAGGCTAAACTGCCCATCACTATCCCCTCCTTCAGCTGATTTCAAATACCACTGAAATGCTTTCTCTTCATCTTTTGTTGTTCCGATTCCATAGTAATAACATTTACCAAGATTAAATTGTCCTTTACTATTCCCTCCTTCAGCTGATTTCAAGTACCACTGAAATGCTTTCTCTTCATCTTTTGTTGTACCAATTCCATTCTGATAACGACGCCCAATAATAAACTGTCCATCACTATTTCCTCCTTCAGCTGATTTCAAATACCACTGAAATGCTTCATTTTCATCTTCAACTGAATTCAATGAATTCGATACGTTCCCCATTTACGCAGAGAATAAAAGAATAAAATTCGAAATTAAATATTTTTATATAAATTCGAGTAGTAAACAAAGACTATGTAATTATTAGTTAAAATTTACAATTCTTACATGACACATTAAGTCGTTTATAAATATTTTAAATCTTGTCGATCATTGTTTGCTAATTTCTAAAATTGTTTTGTCTTAGTCTTAAAATATTCTACTTACTGATTTCTAAAATCGATTCGTCATGGAAAATTCATCTTTCCGCATTGCAGGTTTATTATTTTCTATAATAAGTAATATTTAAAAATTAATATAAACATTTTGTATAACCAATATGCATTAATTACACTGTTCTCTTTAGAAAAAGAATGTTCTTAGAAATTTTTTTGATCGTCACGTAACTGCAGCTAACTATATATAGGAAATTATTTATAATAGATTTCCGTTTTTTTCTTCTTTCGAAAATTGATTCCTACTTCCAAACTTGTGCAATTTCCATATAGTACTTTCAAACTTGCGCAATTTCCATGTTAGACTTCTTCATTGGAGATTTTTTAAATCTATTTTAAGCATTGAGGAAAATGATTTTCATAAGCTAAACTAAAAAAACTGCGTATTTCATTATGGTTGCATGATTAAAAATATAAAGGAATTAAATACTACACTTTCTCCTAAATGGACCTTCTAATACGAAATTTTGTGGAAGCATAAAAACATGTAAAAAAGGAATTTTATAATGTGGTGGCGACAGATATGAAAATTGTTCAGATAATCCTTATTTTGTTTTAATTAACAATATATTACAAACTTATATTAATTCCAATTCAATATTTATCAAGTTGTAACTTTAATGAGTCTATTTTGGCATTTGATAATTTAATATGGTTAATTTAATAAATTATTATGAGTCTTTCATTCTCATATTAGCATATGCTTTCATATCAATTATTTAATAATTATAAAAATATAGATATTTAATATATGTCACTTTTTCTTTAATTTTCTGTGTCCAACACCTATTCCCTCACATCAAATTACCTGAAAAAAATTGGTGTGAATATATACAAAAAATTATTGCAAAATGTCGAGAGAGAAAAAAAATAGATATGAAAAAAAAAAGATAAAAAAAATTAAATTATAGTCTTCAATGTTGCTCCATATGAGTTTTTCTGATGTCATATAACTTGATCTGGTCTTAAGAACTTTTTGTTACAGGTTCCAACTGGACAATCAAATTGATGTTCACCGGCATGAACATGCATATTTAAAATAATTAAAAAATATCAAAATTAATATAAATATAGAAATCTATATCTCTCTCACATTTTGAAAAGAAAAACAAGAAAGACATGATATATAAATTAATAACCTACATGTTTGGTGATTTCGCAAAATATTTAATACATCTTTCGAATTTATATTTAAATTGATTTTCACCTAAGAAATTTTAAATTATTATTAACACTTTCTTCTAAGGTATTTTTATTTGCCAGAAAGATAAATTACCTGTACGTGCTCGTAAATGTATGGTAAGTGTCCAGAAATCAAAAAGGTTATTATTACGTTCAGGTTGTAAACATTTAAATGTCTTAGTTCGCGTATTTTGGATCATTGTATTACAAAAAGTACATTGATAAGGTTTATCACCTACCAAAAAAAAAAGATGGAAAGAAAAAAAATCATTTAATGATGATAAAAGAAAAAATTCAAATGAATAATTATTTTATTTTTTTACCTGAGTTTATACATTTCTCATGACTTTTTGACGAAGTTAAATGGTCATCCTTCTCGATTACACCTTTCCCAATGACATATGCTGACTTCAATCACCTTCTGTTTATTCTTCAAACGTTAGAAATCTTAAATGACATACTTGCCATTTACAACTATGATCCTGTGTCCTCAAATGATCTAAGCACAAATGTTCCTCTTCTTTGGTATATGAATCCCATCAACATAAATTTCCTTTACTACGACCTGCCACATAGGATTTTGAAAGATGAGATATTAATTCATCAATGTTTAAAAATGTGACTCAAATCATCCTGGTGCATTCTCAACACTTGTATCATCAAGTAGGTAGTGATTTTGTTCGAAAGTTGTTGAAGACGAAGATAAAGTTGTAGTGAAGTGATTAAACGTCATTCCGAAACATTCTCAACATTTGTATCTATGGGTGGTTGAAAGAAACTTACAATATAATTCGATGAATCATTTTGTAACTGTTGCATCAATTTCTAATGACGTTCTAATTGATTTTGAAAATTCTCATGAGGTGGATGTAATGAAGATGGTTGATAAGAAATATATGAACCATCAGAAATGATTCATCATGAAATTCGAACTGAGTATCATGAAGATAAATCTGTTGTATTTTCCAACATGCGATTATTATTATTATTATTATCATTATCAATTGTTCGATTCTACTGATAAGCTCTATAGACCAAGTTTAATAAACTTAAGAACAGGATATACAACTACTTCAGAACTTGCCATTTTGATATGGACGGTTTAATTCCAAAAAAAACGATTGCTAGACTTTTCTTCTGTACTTTTCACCGATCTTCTCAATATCGGTGATGATGTGTGTCCCTTCTCAAATGAAATCTCATTAGGCTCTCCTGCAGCATAATCATATAAAACTATGGCTGAAGGTAAGGCTTGATGATTCGGCTTCATGAACTTCTTGTTGTTCAACAACATATTAATTAATCAATTAATCAATTAATCAATTAATCAATTAATCAATTAATCAATTAATCAATTAATCAATTAATCAATTAATAGCTTATTCTCAACGTTAAAAAACATTTAAAAAACGTTAAAAACGTTAAAAAACGTGGAGTATTAAAATGAAGGTGATTTGTTACCTCATCAGGATTTGAATCTACGCCATAACCAAAAACTTCATTATTTTATTTGATATTTCCTCGAAATCAATAAGTTCTACAAAATTTGCTATAAAAAATAGTTTATAAAAAAAATATTTTATTAATATGTTGAAAATAAATAACAGGGTCAATGAATAAATATAATAATAATAATAAATAAATAAATTCTTTTTCTCTAAATTTACCTGAGAATAATCCATTACGTGTACCATCTTCAGTAGTACATCCATCATCACCCACTTTAATAATGTTTCTCCTTCTTCTAATGTCAGTTCATTACCTTCGGTTAATTATTTAAAAATTAAAATTAAATTGGCGCTAAATTAAATTAGAGTCAAATGAGAGTAGAGTGATGTTATGAAATAATAAATACCTGCCTCAAAGCCAAAAAAAGCACGAGCCCAAAAGGTTTCAGCTGCCTATGAAGAATTTATGAAGAATTTATTTAAAAAGGATGGTTTGTATAACTAATACATACCTGAGTTGTTTCTGCTTCTTGTAAACGATAAATTTCCTCTTCTGCCTATAATAATATCAAATATTTTATTGACCAAAATTTTATGGAAAAAATACAAATGGGTACGGTATAAAAACATACTTTTCTTTGTTTTCGACGTTCTAATTCTTGTCTTTCATATTCTTCTTGTCCTCCCTCTTGTTGTTCACGTGCTTCTCGTTGTTCTCGTTCATATGATTCTTGTTCTCTTTCTTATTGTTTTTGTTCACATACTTCTTGTTGTTCTTGTTTTCACTCGAGGTCTCGAGTTGATGATTAATGATGGGGTGATCGATCATGGAATGATGTACACGCCAACGCTAGATAATCAAATAACATAATCAGCTAGATAATCAAATCACATCATTCATCGATCATCCTTTTATAAAATTGATAATAACAAAGATACAATATCTTATTATTCGAGAATTGAAGCAATTTCATTAGTTAAATAAAAAGGAAGGAATTATCTTTATGCTTATTTAAAAATATATATAAAATCAAATAACGATTCCCATTTGATCAATTATGAATCATGGTTTTTTGTAGAGTGGTAATTATTACGTTTTATTTTGTAATTTTTTTTTATGACGCGCACACACAAACACGATAATTACTAAGTGGTGGAATTCCAAAAAAATACGAAACATCCAAACACACATTGGTTATATTGAAAGAAGGACTCAATAGAAAACATTTTAAAGATAAAGAAAATGAATTTCGGTTTGTTTCTTTCGAGAATCAGCTTCGAAATTAATTATTCTTAATTAAAATCTTGTGCATTTTAATTTTAGATTCGAATTCGTATTTCTTTGCATTGAATAAAATTTGAAAATGTTTGTAACTATTGAACAAAATTGGGATTTGATTAAAAGTATAAATCTTCAATGAAGAAACCGTAACTAAATTTTTTTTATTGTATTGAAATTTATTTATATTGACTAATTAACCATTTTTGATATGATAGTGATAAACAAATAAAGAAATATTATATATTTTTGTCACTTGTTTAATTGGATTTACAAAATTTTTCTATTTTTAAGAAAATCGGATTCAACGTTTCATTTTGTTTCATTTCGTTTCATTTCATTTGCGTATTTATAAATGTTTTTCATTTAAACCCTTGTCAGATTATGCGATAGAATTTTCCAATAATTTTTTAAAAAAAAAGATATTGAATTCTTTAAATAGTATAGAAGATCTTTTCATTTTATTAAAAATAAATTCATTGGTTAAAATAATATTCATCGCGTTGATATGTGATTGGACGACAAAATCTCACTTGTCTTATTCAATAATTTCTGTCATTTTGGAAGAGTAAAAGAAAGAAATGTGAATTAAATAAATTATGAATATCTAAATTAAAATATATTTGCCTGATGTCACAACTCTACTTAAAGACAGCATTTATAATTCATTTTATAATTTATTTTGTAGTGAAGGAAAAAATTGTCAAAATATTTCTTAAGACAAAGGTAATAGATGATAAAAATTCAATAAATTCTTTTTTCGGCAATTTGTACTTAGGTTATAACACAAATAAGTGATAATAATAGAGGAATATGTCACAGTGATATGAAATGCACACAAAATCGCCAATTTATATTTTATTTATAATTTATTTTGTAGCAACGGAAAAAATAATCAAAAGACAAAGGTAATTGATAATAAAAACTTAATAATTTTTTTTTTTCGGCAGTTTGTGCTTAAGCTATAACGCAAATAAGTGGTAGTAATAGAGAAATATGTCGGAGTGACGTGAAATGCACTATACACATATCACCAATACAGTATATAATAAAATTTCAGGTTTTTTTTTTTTTTTTTCTAGACTGATACAACATTTTTTCAAGTCGATGTAAAAAAAAAAAAAAAGAGTCAAAATTCAAGAAAAACTATTATTAGCGTAGTGAAATGTCCCCATTAAAACTAAATAATGTTCTTGCATTGAGGTTACGAGGAGAAACTTATAAAAAGTTAGGAAAGTACAATGAAGCATCAACCGATTTTAGTAAAGCATTGGAAAAAGAACCAAACAACGCTCTTGTATTAAGATTACGAGGTGAAACTTATCAAAAGTTAAAAAAGTATAATGATGCATTAATAGATTTTAATAAATCATTAGAATTAGAACCAAATAATGCTCTTGTATTAAGATTGCGAGGAGTAATTTATCTAAAGTCAGAAAAGTATAATGAAGCATTAATAGATTTTAATAAATTATTAGAATTAAAACCAAATAATTATCTTGCATTAAGATTACGAGGAGAAACTTATCTAAAGTCAGAAAAATGTAACGAAGCATTAAAAGATTTTAATAAATTATTAGAATTAAATCCTAAGAATTATTTTGCATTAAGATTACGAGGAGAAGTTTATCAAAAGTTAGAAAAGTATAATGAAGCATTAATGGATTTTAATAAGACATTGAAAAAAGAACCAAATAATGTTATCGCATTAAGATCACGAGGGGAAACTTATCTAAAGTTAGAAAATTATAATGGAGCATTAATAGATTTTAATAATTTATTAAAAATTGAACCAGATAATGCCCCCACGTTAAGGTTACGAGGCGAAACTTATCAAAAGTTAAAAAAAGATAATGAAGCATTAACAGATTTTAATAACGCATTGTTAAAAGAACCAAACAATGCTCTTGCATTAAGATCACGAGTGGAAGCTTATCTAAATTTAAAAATGTATAATGAAGCATTACCAGATTTTAATAAATTATTAGAATTAGAACCAAATAATTCTCTTGCATTAGGATTACGAGGAGAAACTTATCTATTGCTAGAAAATAACAATGATGCATTAATAGATTTTAGTAAAGTATTGGAGAAAGAACCAAACAATGTTCTTGCATTAAGATTACGAGGTGAAACTTATCAAAAGTTAAAAAAGTATAATGAAGCATTAATAGATTTTAATAAATCATTAGAATTAGAACCAAATAATGCTCTTATATTAAGATTGCGAGGATTAACTTATCTAAAGTTAAAAAAGTATAATGAAGCAATAACAGATTTTAATAAATTATTAGAATTAGAACCAAATAATTATTTTGCATTAAGATTACGAGGAGAAGCTTATCGAAAGTTAGAAAAGTATAATAATGCATTAATAGATTTTAATAATTTATTAAAAATTGAACCAGATGATGCTCTTACATTAAGTTTACGAGGAGAAACTTGTCAAAAGTTAAAAAAGTATAATGAAGCATTAGTAAATTTTAGTAAAGCATTGAAAAACGAACCAAATAATGCTCTCGTATTAAGATCACGAGGGGAAACTTATCTAAAATTAAAAAAGTATAATGAAGCATTGAAAGACCTTAATAAATTATTAGAATTAGGACCTAATAATTATCTTACGAGGAGAAACTTATCAAAAGTTAGAAAAGAATCATAAAGAATCACCGGATTTTAGTAAAATATTCAAAAAAAGCTCTTGCATTAAGATCACAAGGAGAAACTTAATGAAGTATTAATAGATTTTAATAATAATGATTTTGATATTTTATTTAAATGATTTTAACATTTATTCTTTATTATACTACTTTCTGATCTTATTTACGTAAAAAAGTTTTTATGAATGTGAAAATCTAAGTACTTTTCGTTTCTTTTTTTTTTTTTTGATAACTTTATTTATGATGATTTTCTTGATAATTCAATTCCGTAAAATGATAGATGATTTGATTATTCTAAATAATTAATATTATTGCGGCAACAACAAAGAGGAATATAGAAAGGGAGAAAATAAGAGAATTAATTCCCAACTTATATCGATGATGAGATAGATTATATTTCTGAGTTTTAATAATAAAGTATAACATAAAAGTTAACTTATAATAAAAAAATAGCAATTGCTAAATCATAATTTTAATTTTAACGAAAAGGGTGGTCAAATATAAATGAATACGTATCGATAAAAAGTTTATTTACTAAATTTTAATATCAAGCGCAATAGTACAATATAATAATGCAAAAGGATAAATGAAATCAATGTATGTAATAATAAAATTTGAGAAATTATTTAAGTAATAATATGGTAAATATATATACAACATATATATGTGAGATAATAAAATGAATTAAATAATTCTGAATTAAAATTTTCATTATAAATTTATTTATTTTATTAATTCTACGCAATTAAAATAAAGATGTAATGTAATTTATAAAATGTTTTAATATTTACCTCTTGTTAATTTGAAAAATATTGTAAATTCACTTATAGCTTTCAGTTTTAGTGGAAAATTCTCATATATACGATATTGATATCGATAGTAAAATAAGTTTTATTATATAGAAGAAATTGTTAATAGCAATCTTTATTATGGACGATACATAAATTATGAGTACAAGTTAAATAATATCATAAAATATACATTATTATTAGATTTAGGACTATGCATCCAAAATCCTGTCCAAACCATGGGACATACTGCTTTTGTCGTCTTTCAGGAGTTTTTTACTCTGCAAGAATTGAATTTTAAATATTACCATTTTTTAATGAAACTATCTTTTGTTTTGTTCTATCGTTTATCGTATTATCTCAGAAAATCTTAAATAAATAAAAATATTTATTTTTGTGCGCATAACGCTTCATAATTAACAATAGAAAAACGATCTCATTATGGATTTTTCATATTTAAACTTAATAATAATATCAAATACTTTAAAAGAAATATTAAGCAATTTTAATTATTCGTTGAATTTATTTTTAATTCGTGATTCGCGATGAAAGAAATCTACATATAAGAACCATAATCTCATTCCGGAATAAGAATATCACAAGAACTATCAAATAAAAATCTATTTCTCCATTAAAGTATAAAAAGTAATGGTTCTGATTTAAATATATTTTTAGTTTCAAATGACAACGTCAATAAAATAAAGAGATATGCCTTTTTTTTTTTAACGATTAAATTAATTTTCACATAATTGTGAAAAGTCACCCCAAAATCCATTATATAAATCTTTTCCGTTTCAAGTGAATCAAAAAGGACTACGGGATTGTAAATGATCGAATGAACTTTATAAATATTGGCATCTTCTTATAAACGGTCGTAAAAAAATTAGGTTGTTAGTTTTTTGCATTTTTTAAAGTAAAATGTGTGGGTTGTCTTTTAAAGATAAATTAATTGGTAAATATAAAATTCAATTATATAAAAATATCTAATAAAATCTTGGTTACAAATGAATAAAAAAAATAAAAATCATAATAGGTGGACTGGTTTATATTTCGGATTGTTATTGCTACTCAGGCGTTAAACAAAGTATAAATGGTTATATCTGATTTTTTGTAACGTATCAATTGTCGTATTCTTTTTCTCATTTTGTAAAGAAAAAATGACTACGCAATTTTATGACCGTTTATCTTACGACCTAACTCAACTTTTTGAAAGCAGTGTCAATTGTGATGCCTCAATTGTAATTGGGGAAGAAACTCCCTTTACCAATTTTTATAATACCAATATATATAAAGTTCATTCAATTATTTTGCAATCCCGTAGTCCTTACTTTAAAAAGCAATTTGACGAAATTAATTATAATTCCAAAGTGTTAAAATTTCCGAATATTTCTGTTGAAGTATTTGATGTTATTATTGAGTAAGTATAAATATTATTTTTAGAAAATAATAATAGTAAATTTTATTTTAATCATAATTTTATTTTTATTTTATATGTTATTTAGATATATTTATGGTGGAAAATTTTCATTGGAAAAATTGGATAATTCAGTCATTTTTGATCTCTTGGTTGCTTCTAATGAACTTGAATTAAATGAATTAGTTGAACATCTCCAAAATTATCTTATCAACAATTGTGCTCCTTGGTTAAGGATAAAATTTACACAAATTTATCTTACGTGTTGTCAGGTCAAAAACCTCGAAATTATTAAAGACTTCTATAATGATATTATAGTCAAACAGCCTAATATTATCTTTGAATCTGAAGAATTTCATTCGATTCCTGAAGATGCATTAATATCTATTCTCAAAAAAGATGACTTACAACTAGAAGAATGTAAAATTTGGGAATATATAATTCAATGGGGAAAAGCAAAAAGTCCAATGTTACCTACTAATCTCAATGAATGGACAGATGACAACTTCTTAACCTTGAAAGAAACTTTAAAACGACTTCTCCCACACATTAGATATTTTAGCATTTCTGGAGAAGATTTTACGGAAAAGATTGACCCATACCGGCAAATTCTTGAACCTGAACTGTGGTTAGATATTAATACTAGAATAATGGCTCCTGACAAGCCAATCTCTTCAATTGAGTTACCTCCTCGAAAAATCTTAAGTGAAACATATCCATCTATAACTACAACAATTCCTTTATATAAAGAAAAATCAACTAATATTTGGGCGCGTGCTCTTTATAACTTTGATACCTGTATTTATTAATAACTATATCCTGAAATTCTACTTTAATTTGTTTAATTAATCTGTCTACTCTCTCTAATTTGTTGTCTAATTTTATTTGAATTGTTTAAATTATTAGTCAAGGACAATGAATTATCATTTAAAGAAGGTGAATTAATTAAAGACATTATAAAAGTTGAAGATAATTGGTGGCAAGGTACTAGTGAAGATGGAATACGTAGTGGGCTATTTCCAGGTAAAATAAAAAGAATTATTTATTATTTATTTATTGTTTATTATTATTAATTATTTTATTCATTTATTTATTCAGTTATTATTCTTTTATATTGTCGGCAACTACCAAAAAATACTAATGAATCATTATTAAAAATTATTTTAGCAAATTTTGTGAAATCTATTGATCCTAAATTAGTATTCCCAGAAAATTGCCAGGCCTTGCCTTCAGCTAAAGCATTATTTAATTATGCTGCAGAAGATCTTCTCGAGATTTCATTTTCGGAAGGACAAATCATTACCAATATTAAGTTTACATCAGATGATTGGTGGGAAGGTACAACAGAAAGTGGAGCCCTTGGATTTTTTCCAGGTTAGCTAAATCAATTTTCCTAATATTTCTAATTAATTAATTATTTTTGATTTACTCGAAAATTTAATATTAATTTATTATTTATATTACAGCAAATTATGTGGAATTGATTTAATAAAATAATACTATTAGTAAATATTAAATTACTTTCAATTTGATGATGTCATGTTTTGGTTTAATATAATTAAAAATATTTATTCTAGAATTTTTATTAGTTCCGGGGGATTTGTTATCGAACTAATTAATAGCTTTGAAGAATCAAAAAGTGCGACAGAATTTGAAGAAAATACGATTTTATGTAAATTATTTATTATTATAATATATTATTACAAAGAATATTGTACAGACATTTAAGATAAAATTTCCATAGATAAATATATTGATTCGTCATATGTAATTTTGGTGGTAAGTAAATATATATATATTTCTATTAGTATAATAATGTAGAATCTGAAATTCCGTAAATAAATATGTAATAAATTGACTTCTATTAATCCTAGAGACATAAAATTATTAAAATTAGATGCGTCTTGACGAGACAAATCCAATGAGTTAAATTTCACCTTTTTATGATCACAAGTTATCTTTAATAATTTGAAAACTTTTAAATAATATTTTTTCCAAATCGATTTTCAGTTTTTAGGAAAGTTATCATATTTCAACAATTGATTACATTTGGTGGTGTGGTGAATCGCCACATATATATATACGGATCACGAATTAAAGATAAAAATTTATCAACTGTAATTGGAAGAATTACTTTCTGAGGCAGCAAATTTAGAAAAACTCACCAAAAAAAAAAAAATACAATTATATTTTATAGCTTTCAATCCAAAAAAAAAAAAAAATAAATATTAAATAAAAATATGAAATAAAATTTTATTCACAATAAAAAATAAGTCAAGTGACAAAAGTTAAAATATACAATGAATATACAATGAATATAGCTAAACTATGAGATAAAATATATAAGATGTAAAAGATAAGTTAAGCTGCTTTTGTGAATTCAGGGAAATCAGCAACATTTTTAATTTTAATTTCTTTAATTGCAACATTCTTAAGATGACCGAATGTCTATTATAAATAAAGAAAATTAATAAATAAATTTAATGATATAATAAAAAATAATCAAAATAAATATTTATTTATAAATATTACTTACATCTCTGAGATTGCCATTTTTTAAAGGACGATTGAATGGATAACCCATTTCTTTTTTGTCAGGATATTTTCCAGCAAGTTCTTGAGATCCACAGAAAGATAAACTTCCACATTTCTTTCCAGCATCTATCTTATCTAATTCACCACTGCTAAGGAATACCACTAATTTAAATGGCATACCATTAGGATTTCCACGAGGTAACACTAAATGGAATGGCCAACCACATTCACAATAATCATTAAAACCAACATAATTTGGATTATTATCAACATCTTCAGCAATATCTTCAAATGTCTCTGGATCCGCATTGTCATCCAAATCTGCTGCTAGTTTCCTAGGTGGTTGAGCAACTACAGATGATCTATCACAATCACGTGCAATTACTGTTTTTGAGTGAGCCTTGAGAGTTTTTGGGAATTTATCGACCTCGATATAACGTTCAAATTGTTTTTCATATTGTGTTGGAACAATAAATACACGGAATGTTACGTCAACGTCCTATTTTAATTAGTAAATAATTAATTGATATAAATAAATATAATAAATATAAATAAATATAAATAAACATAATTAATTAATATTAATATAATTAATGATTTACATGATTAGATTTATTCTCTACGCGGAAGAAGTAATACCATTCTCTGGGGAACAAATATTGAATTTCCGTTTCTTGTTCTTCACCATCCAATTGTAATTTTCTAGTTTTTATCTTCGTTTCCAAACAACCAACATCGTGCTTAGAAAGATGATCAAAATGAGTTTCACCCCAAGTTTGAGCTGCCTTTTCGATATCAACGCGCTTAGTCAATCCTTTTAACGGATCAATTTTATCTTTAAATACAATAGCCACGTCTTGACTATGGATGACAACATTTGGAGCGTCATTATAATTGTTGGCAGGTAATTTACTTTGATAACGAACGAATAAATCATCAACATATTTATGCCATCTGTATAATAATTATAATAATAATAATGATTATGATTAATAATTAAAATAATAATAATAATAATAAATAATAATAATAATAAATAATAATAATTATAATTGACCTATAGAAAACTGGATCTCGGCATGCAGTTTTATTATCTCCGATTACTCCTCGGTTTCCTAAATATTTAAAAAATAAAATATATAATAAATATTAGATATTAAAAAAGTTATATCATATTATAAAATATATAATAATACAAACCTTCTTTAATAAAAGCAATCATTATATGCCCAATATTATGAAATGCTACATAATTAGTTCCCCATACAGCTGCATCATAATTTTTGTATGTTTGATCAGTAATACCCGCTTCAATAGCGACAGCCAATAAATCAAGACTATCGATACTTCCTTCGGTTTTGATGGATTTAGAATTGGTGAGATCATCAAAATATCCCTGATCAATGGTTTTAACCAATCTATCGCGAGCATCAGCGAGATTTTGAACAGTACTAAAATTAGGGACTTAAAATAATATACGTATATAATAAGTTAAAGAAAATTCTAGATAATTGACAATATATAATATATAATAATAAATAAAATAATTATATATTTACTATCTCTTAATGTTAAATTAGCTGCACGAGATCCAAATCCAGCTACATCTTCAGCATCATAACCTTCAGGAATTGGATCTAAATAATTTTCCAATGGAATAACTTCTGCCAACCCAACTGAAAGACGTTCTGCATAATATCTAATTTTATTTTAATAATTAAAATTTGAATGAATTATAAAATTTATTATTTCACCTAAATTTATTTATTTATTTATTTTAGTATATTATTTGTTACCTTGCCAAAATTTGTCTATGCATATAAATAAAAAGTTCTCCTTGTCTATCCTTCCATAAATATTTTTTTTCATCACCTACTGAATTAGGATCATCCACACGGTTTTTACCATAGACAAGATGCCATTTTTCATGATGTTCATTTAGATTTGGATCTTCTCTCCAATATTCAATTAAATCTTCTAGATTTTCTGGTGTCTTTCCCGGAACACCAATCATCGGTCCAGGTGCAAGGACAGTAGGTCTTCGTCTAGGTTTAGTACTTTTTGGTGCACGACGTATCAATGGGGGAACACGAAGTCTAAGTGCTTTAGCGTCAGGGTATGTACTAGCGAATTTCATTAACGTATGGTGGACCAATCTGGGATCTTTTGATTTTACATCTTTCTCCGCTTGATCTAATACACTTTTGACCGATGTACTTTTGTTTGCATCGGCAAGTCGATAATAACTTCTAAGAAGTTCATCTTCTACCAATGCATCTTTTTCACTAAACTATTATTTGATAAATTAACAATTGTAAATATTCATATTCAATAATTAATTAATAATTTCATTAATTCATAATTGAATTCATAATTGAATTCATAATTGAATTCATAATTTAATTCATAATTTAATTTATAATAAGGAAAGGTTTCTTACAGTACTCCAAGATGATTCAGTTGCAGGTTCATCCGCTCGTTCAAAAAGAATATCAGCAAATTTCTTTTGAAGAGGATTAGATTCATAAAGTTTTTTGAAATTCATTTTTTTTTTTCGATAAATAAATAGAATTTTTTGACAGTAAATTGTCAAATTATTATCGAAACGAATTTTTCATCATCTTTTTATAAGAAAATTTGGTAAAACAAATTTACTTGAAAAGTCTTTATTATTGATTATTGATAGACAATCTTCTATATATCTTCTATAGATAATCTTCTATATAATCTTCAATAGATAATTTTCCATCGATATTTTCTTAATTAATATAAACGATTAAAAAATTCCTTTATTATTGATTTTGATTTTTTCCATTGAAATTACTTGATTAATAAATATCTTTGTCGGCCAAATAAACATATTTCAATGAGGCATTTTTGCAAAAAAAAAAAAAAACCAACCAAAAAGCGTCATTTAGCCATTAAAGAGATATTTTAGCTAGAAGATAAAAATTTTCTCATGAATCCATGATTTTCATGTAGGGCTGGCTTAGTTGTTTTTTTGTGAAAATAATAATGGATCAGTATATGTATAAATTAAGAATTGAGTGATTTAATTCGATCCATTCTAAACTCCAAAAAATTCCAAATATGAATTTATCCTCAAATTTATAATGCAATGCATAATCGCAATAAACAAATGCGATTATTCTAAATTCCCAAATTTGAATTAATCTCAATAAATAAACTTTATTTATTTAAATAAAATTCATGTGTCAGTTTTAAAATTAATCAAATTAATTCTTTGTTTTTAATAAATCCAAAATAATCACCTTTGTTAACTTTAGATGATTTTTTTACCACTAATTTGGAAAATAAAATAAGACTCGACTCGATGCACTCATTATTTGTTGATAACGTAATAAAAACATTTGAAATTTTTTTTTTTTTTTTTGATTGATTTACTGTACATATTATGCTACACAGAATGTTCGAATCTCGGGAAACATCCTTCTGGGCTGGGCAATGATATATAAAAAAATAATTATTAAATACAAAAGAATATTGCATTTTGTAGCAAGGAAAATTCGTAGAAGAAAAATGTGAAATATCTAAGTGAATATCCAAATAGAAGATGAAGAAAATTTCTAATATTTATTGTTTTTTTTTTTTTTTTTTTTTGATTTTTTATTTCATTTTAATAATATCCAATACATTAAAATAGAAATTTTATTTCGCATTAGAAAACTGAATAGTATGTGAAATACCATCGTTAAACAATCATTTTATTCTAAAAGAAAGATTATTTGATATTTCTTTCGCGTGTTAATACTTAATTAAATAAAAAATAAATGTATCTTTATTTTTAAAATAAGTGAATAAAATATTATTAAAAAATAATCGAATGTCTTATGCTTATTAATATTATATATATATTATAACAAAAAATACATTTTACTTTAAACCATTTCTTGATAAAATTGTGAAAACCACATTCTCTTCAACTGAAAATAAAAATTCATGAGAAACATCTACGAAGAGGAGATTAATAAATTCATTAGGACAAATTGATTTAGAATATGTTGAATTAACCATGTCAAAAAAACAGTTTTTCAAATTGTCTTCTAAAAGTAAAACACAAATCACTTGGACAATTATAAATAGCATCATTAAAAATTCCTCACCGCCTTACTTAAAATGGAAATTTCAAATTTGCAGTTTTCAATGAAAATACAAAATTATTTTCGGTCTTTTTAAATTGATCATTATTATTAAATATCCAACTCACGGGATTATACCATCCCAGAATTTCTCCCGTACCTTCGATCTCAAAACAATAACTATGTTAGAAACTTTATCACAAATATTATAAATAAATTCATATGAATTATTTTTAATGTAAAGAGTTTCTTTTTTTATCAATCCATGATGAAATTTCTAGTGCACGTTCATCAGTGATAATATTAGAAGGCAAAGGAGTTGATATAATTCTAGACGGAAGTGTCGTATTTAAAGTATTTCGAGATGGTAACTCAAAAGGTCATGATTTTAGAAGTGATGTCTAAAAAAGTTTATTTTCAATTTTCAAGAAGTTGTTGGTATGGAAATATCTTTTTACCACATCTTCACCAGAAATGCTGAAATATCGAATGTGCGGAAGACATTGACATTGATTATTCAAAGATTAAGAAATTATCACTTGTCCATTCGCTTTTCGTCGTTGAATTATACATTACTTGCTCTAGTTACCAATCATCTTGTTTGAGTATAGAAATTAATGCATCTTCAAGGAGAAGGAGAGAATGAAAATTTTCTGACTTAAAGATAGTCTTAGGATGTTTATTATTACAGAAGTCTTGAATAATTTCAAGGTTTTTGACTTAATAATCTGTTCGATAAATTTGAGCAAAATTTAGCCTTAACCAAGAAGTGCACAATTGTTGATAAGATAATTTTGGAGATATTATTACTAGAATTTCGTTCCAATTAATAAATAAATAAATTTTTAAAAAATAAATCTAATTAGAAATATATAATTTATATGTTCGATTCGACTAATTCACCCAATTCAAGTTCGTCAGAAACAATCAAGAGATCAAAAATGACCGAATTTTCCAATTTTACCAATGAAAATTTTCCATCATAAATATTTTTTTTTAACCAACGAAAGATGTTTATTATATTGAAAAAATAAATATACAATTTATAGTACAAAAAGGAATTAGCTAAAATTAAAATAATTTACGATTCGGCCATCGTTGCCTGATAAAAACAGGAAACTGATTAGCCAAGGCCCTGTCAGTTGTTTTTATAATATCGTGAAATCCCTTTTACGCTAAAACCCTTCAAAAACTTTAGATATAACCACTTCTGAGCATAAAACATCCATCATAAATATATCTAAAAAAATAACATTTAAACTTTGTTCGTGCATCATTTAAAAATTACAGATAGCACAAATTTTGATAAGATTAGATAAGATCATCTCATATTTTAAATAACACTCAACTCCTAAACAATTAACATATTAAACAGATGATTTTCGGAAGAATTAGTGCTTGGTTGGTTTCTATTATAAATAGATTATTCAGAACAAACATTGGACTATTACCGTCATCAAATCAAAATGCAGAGCAACCAATGTGGGAACGAACAATTCCTACTACCAAACAAGTATACCTGTCTAGGTAAAATAAGAATATAAATTATTGTATGTGTAAAAAAAAAAATAAAAATGAGGATACTATTATTATTATTATTATTATATTATTTAAATAAACTATATCTTGATTTTTGTAATTCAATTATTTCTGAAATAACAGAGTTACGATGACAGAAGTAGTATTACCTTCTCACGCGGATACTAGAGGATTTATATATGGAGGAGTGGTTTTAGGTTGGATCGATTTGGCAGCAGGCATTTCTGCAAAAAAACATGCGATTCATCCTTGCGTAAGTTTTATTAAATTATAAAAAATATTCTAATTACAATTGTAATAATAAAATATAAATATTTAATAGGTTACAAGAAGTGTCGATGCAGTTCATTTCATGCATCCAATATTAGTAGGAGATTTTGTTATAATTCGAGCGAATGTAAATAAAGCGTGGAATACTTCAATGGAAGTTGGTGTACGAGTTGAAACTGAAAATCCATTGACTGGGAAACGAAAATATTGTTGTCACGGTAAAAATTTCTAATATTATAAAAATAAATATATAAAAATATTTTATCTAACAATAATAATAGAATAATTATTTTACTTTATACTTATTAAACTTATTAATAATTCTTTATTATAGCTTATTTAACATTTGTAGCACTTACACCGAAAGATAATATACAAATTCCCGGATCTTCATCAAAAATTCCATCAAGATATCAAAATGTTAAAGTAAAAGTACCACAAATCGTTTCCAGTACATCAATTGAAAAACAACGTTATGAATTAGCTGAAGAACGTCGACAAACGCGATTAGCACATTTTTTACATGAAGATGAAAGAGGGGATAGAGAACAAAACAAATTAGCACACGTTAGAGAACTTATGAAAACGTGGTCAGAATATAGTAATACAGAAACGAAGAGTAATGCAGAAATTCCACCATTATTACAAGAAGCAGAAGTATATGAAGAGGGAGGAGGAGAAGAAAATAATGATCCCGCCAAATTATTTTTAAATAAAAGAAGAAGAAGATCAACATTAAAAGGGATATTTCCGAATCAACCCGAACAAAAATTCATTTCAGAAAGTTTTGCCGAAGTAGTGGAAACTGTATTACCTCAGCATGCTAATACATTACAGGTTTAGTTATTAAATATTTATTATTTTATATATATAATTCTATATAATATATAATAATTACTATATATTTCAGATTACATTTGGTGGTCAAATTATGAGATGGATGGAACAAAGTGCTCTTGTAAGTGCCGCAAGACATTCTAGAAGATTTCTTTTAATGGCTAGGTATATTATTTATATTATTTATTTATATTACTTATATTATTTGTATTATTTATATTATTTATATTATATTATTTAATATTTATATTATTCATTATTTACCTTATTTAATATTTATAACATCTAAAATTTATGTATTTAGTATTGATTCTTTACAATTTATTAAACCAACTTATGTGGGTGATTGTAAGAATTTTTAAATTTTTTGTGGTTAGTGGTTATTTCATTTCTTTAAAATAATTTTTTATTCCTTTCTCTATTCTTTCTTCATTCTTTCTATTTTTTTCCTCACTCTTTAGGCGTTACAGTTCGCTCTGTTGTATCATGCACATTTCATTCCAGTCTAGAAGTTTATTGTTCTGTAGAAGCTGGTAATTTATTTTATTTTTAATTATTTATTAATTACAGTATATTTATTAATTATTTATTAATTATTTATTAATTATTTATTAATTATTAATTAATTATTAATTATTTTTATTAATTATTTATCGTTAATTATTTTTTATTAATTATTTATTAATTATTTTTGTTATTATTAATTTTTATTATTTAGAGAATTTGATGACTGGTGAAAGGTTTTTCGCAAATGATGGATTTTTTACAATGGGTAGATAAATTATACTGTTATAATTTAATTATTATTTTTAATTATTATTTTTTATTTTTATTTTTTATTTTATTTATTTTTTTATTTTATTTTATTTTATTATAGTTGCCGTTGATTTCGAAAATTCACCAACACCAGTTCCTCGAGCTATTCCTGATGATGAACAAGAAAAAGAATTATTTGCTGGAGCAGAATTAAGACGAAAGCGCAGACTTGGACAACGTAGAGAATTAATCCAAAAGGAATTATCGGCACACCCTGAAGAATTTGAACAAGTAAATAATTATTGATTGATTATTGTTTAATCATATTTTCGTTTTATTTATTTATTTATTTATTTATTTTATAGTTTAAAAATAAATCTGAACAAATCTGACATAAATTTGGGAATAACTATAATTTTATTTTAAAATGTTTATAATGTTGAATATAATATACAAAGTAGATATGTTAATGTTCTATGTATTGTGTATATGTTATTTTTTTTCTTTATATATATATATATAAATATTTTTTATACAATTTATATTAATTATTTTTAGTATCAAATATATAATCTATATATTGTTCATATATTGTTTATAATTTTTTTTATTTATAACTAATGCTATATAATTATGGTATATTCGGTATACTAGGTGTAAGAGATAAACTTGTAGTAGAAATGCTATAAATAGATGAAATATCACTTTCACTACCTTCACTTGACCATATGGAATTTGTATTAATTAATATTTTATTTGTCTCCATTTTTTCATCATTTACATCTTTAGTATATTCATCAATTATTTCATTCTCTATATGACCAAATAATTCTGATGAACCTAATGCTTGTAATTGATGATGATGATTATTGCGATTATTATCATCATTAAATTCACTTTCTGTTATTATTCCTATTTCACCTTGAACACTATTTACCAAATTTATTATATTTACTAAATTTATCCTATTCACCTTATCATAATTATTAATATATTGTTGTGATGGATGTGATTGTTTATCATTAAGTTTTCTCATTCGTGTTACACCCTGTATAACATTAATAGCTTTCTTCAAGACAGATTTATTACTATTATTATTATTATTATTATTATTATATGGTTTCCAATTATAATGATTAAATTCATTATTGAATTCATCATTTAATTCGTCATCCTTTAATTCTTCGTCATTCAATCCATCACATTTAAACCATGGATGTTGAAGTGCATCATGAGCAGTAATTCTTTTATCAGGATTATATTCTAACATTTTATTAATTAAATCTTTCGCTTCATCACTTATGTCTGACCAATAATCTTCATCAAAATGATATACACCTTTTAATATACTGTCAAATAATGCTTTTTGATTTTCCCCCCAAAATGGTGTATATCCACATAAAACTGTATAAAGGATTACTCCAATACTCCAAATATCTACAGATTTTCCATATCCATTTTGGGTTAATACTTCTGGTGCCACATATCCTGGTGTACCACAAGCTGTCATCAAAATATCATCATGATGTTTTAATATTTTCGATAGACCAAAATCGGTAATCTTTAATGTTGAGAACTCGGATTTATCACTAAATAATAGATTCTCTGGTTTTAAATCACGATGAGCGATCTATAAATAAAATAAAAAGTAAAAATAATAAGGTAAAGTAAGTAAATAGTAAATAGTAAATAAATAATAATAAAGTAAGTAAATAAATAAATAAATAAGATAACTTACATCACGATCGTGTAAATATTTAACTCCTGATAAAACCTGTTCAATTAAATTTGCTGCATCCTTTTCGGTATAACTTCCTCTTTGTAGTAATTGATTATATAATTCACCACCAAGTGCCAAGTCGGTAATAATATAGACCGCATCTTTGGTTTCGTAAAGATCATGTAATGAGACAATATTTGGATGATTTACTTGTTTCAAAACATCCAATTCTGTAGTTAACATTTGTTCTTTGCCTAATGAATATAATAATAATAAATAGATAAATTATTATTAGTATTAGTAATTATTATTATCATAATTTTTTTTAGTAAATTATTATTATCATATTTACCTTTTAAGCCTTTTTTCAAAATAATTTTCAAGGCATAATTAACTCCGGTACGTCTATCTGTGCATTCCTTTACTACCGCAAATGATCCTCTTCCGAGAACCTTTTTTGATACACTATAATGTTTTTCTAATAATGATGGTTCTTTAGGTAAATATTCTCGTTTCGTTTTTCGATTTGATATATTATTATCTTCTGTAACTCGTAAATTTGGTGAATTTTTATTTTCCGTTTTATTATTATTATTATTGTTGTTGTTGTGTTTGTTGTTATTATTATTATTGTTTTTATTTTTATTTTGTATAGAATGAGTATTTGAGTTATCTCGTTCTCGTTTAAAGATACTATTCAGAATTTTTTGTATTGTCGACATTTTTTTTTTGAAAAAAAAAATATATATATGATTTGTTGATTATTATTATTAATTCTAGTAAAAGAGATGTAAAGATTTTTTTTTTTTTAAAAACACGATAACGACAACCCCTTTATAACTTTATTTTTTTTTTTTGTAATTGCTACACGAATATAAATAATCACTAATTTAGAAAGTAATATAATTTGTTCTCAATTACAAATCGGAATTCTAATCGTAAAACGGAAATGATTACCAACGCAGTTTCAAACGGAAAAATTATCCTGTTAAGTGGCTTAAATGGCTCATGTATGGCTTATATGAACCATTTTTTTTTCTTCGCTTTACAGTAAACATGAATGGATGCAGTCATTCATAAATGTTTACTGCGAGTATGAATGAAAGAAATTCTTTTACATAAATTATATATTAAATTATGTAACAGAAATAAAATAAAATAAAAAAACTAAAAGAAATAATAAAAATAAAAATTCGATATCGTGTTAAAAATTAATATAGTCAGCTTAGAATACTAACGTGGAATGTAATAGTAAAAATTCGAGTTATTAAATATTGTCAACAGAAAATTCTATTAATTAATTTTTAAAATTTGGACTATAAATAGATAATCCTAATAATAGAAATTACTTCTACGGAATAATTCATAATTATCACGTTATTACTGTATATGGTATACACGACACACTGTAACTTCATTTGGGGAAAGTCGAATGACCGCAATTTATCATTTTTTTTTGCACCACCTTTTTACTTTGTTACATAATAATTAAGGTCATTTGATAAAAAGAGTACTATAAAAAGATTGGACTTTTACTAATTTCTGATGATCATTTTGTCAGGAGCATAGCACAAGGACATTAAAACTTATCCTGCGCTTATGACGAAAAATAGTCTTAAATTAGATCACAATTAATAATCAAAAAAAAAACTATTTAAAACTTCTGTAATAATATTATAACTAAAACGATCTAATATTATTTTTAGTCTGAAAATTTTCATTCTCTCCCTGAAGATGAATTAATACCTATTCTCAAACGAGATGACTTGCAATTAGAAGAAGGTAAAATTTATGAATTTATAATTCAATAGAGAAAAGCAAAACTTTCCCTAACTGATCTTAAAGAATAGACAGGTGATAATATCTTAACTCTGAAAGAAATTTTGAACCGATGTCTCTAGATATTTCGGCATTTCTGGGGAAGATTTTTATGAAAAGATTAATTACCTCGTAAGATTTTAAATACAACACTTCCAACTAAAATTACCCCAATTCTTTATTTTCTAATATTATTACTGATAGTAAAGAAACTCCATATATTGAAAATAATCCATATGAATTTAACGTTAAAAATATTTATGATGTTTGTGATAAAATATCAAGTGAAACGAGAAAAAAATCTGGGTCTCGGCTAAATTTTTTTGGGAATGAATTACCGTGGGTATAATTAAAGTCAATGAAAAATGAATTATCGTGGGTATAATTAAAGTCAATGAAAAATGACCGCAGATATGTAAAATTCCATTTCAAGTAAGAGTGGTGACAAATTCTAACTAATTATTCAAAGCATTCGAAATTGCGTTCGGCCCTGTTTTATATTTAAAAAATGTCCTGGCCTCTTTAGTTCAGCGCCTACATGCCGCCCAAATTCACAATGGGATTAGCAAAATGATTTTTCCTTTTTTGAATTTGGGCGGCATTATACGGTTTCTCTATCCCTTAAACGGTAGTGACGTCACAAGTTACTAATAAATGCGCCCGCAATTCACATGATTTACCGTTTAAGGGATAATTTTCAAATAAAGTTCATCGTGAACTTTACTATTTTTAAATTAATTCATATTAATCATTCAATTTATATTTATAAAATTCTATTATTAATAAATAGCAGTGAAAGAAATTATTTGCGCAGAATTTTTCTTACGACATAAATGAAGAATTTTAAAGTTGAAATTTTTATAATAAATATTACAGATTATAAATTATATGTGTTCCCTGAAAATCATTAAAATAAAACAATTACACAGAATAACTACATACAGAATTCAGTCATGGATGTGATCCGGTAAATCCGAAAGATTTTCTGTAGTAACGCATAACTTTGTCTTACAAATAAAGATCAAAAATAATACTAAGTAACCTTCTATTGAGAAAAAACGCTCGTTTATAGTTCGTACGAAAATTCAAAATTAAAAGGATTATAATTCTCAAATTTCAATAAATGCGCAGATTGACGGATTGGATCCGCGGATTGACGGATGGACTGATGATCTACGGACTGTTGGATGAGATTGAGATTGAAATTTTGATGGACGGATCATCAAAGATCGAAACCTTTTTACTAAAGAGATTATCCATATCGAACCTTCTTTTTACTAAAGAGAATTATAAACAGGAAAAACTTTGTTCTTATAAAAATTTATTCATTTATCCGTGATCTAGGGATACCAAAATCACGTGATTATTTTATTATTATACCATTATTATACCATAACCATACAATAACCTGGTTATTATACCAATTATAATACCGTATAATTACCATCCCTAGTCATTTCATATGGATTTTCACTAGATAATGTGACTTGAAATATATAAAGAAAGCCATCCGACGGAGAAAATATCCTTAAATCGAAGGTGGTTACATTTTCATGAACAATTTCCTTTCCGTTAGAATAAGCTGTCTAAGCATCTTTCATTACTTAATAAACAACCAATATTAATTAATTATTTTATTTAATTTGGTGACAAAAAAAAAAGAAAATTGTTACTATTAACTAAAAATCGGAGTGAGGCCTGTAAAGTATTTGATAATGTGTATGGCTGAGATTATCATGTTTTTGAATAATTCCCATTTTTTTTCGATCATGAAATTCACCGAGTTTAAGTTGAAAAAAATTTTCAAAATTCTATCGATTGCATAATAATATAAAACCATCATCAGTAACTCTCAAAATAGGTTAATTAAAATAAACAAGGTGATTTATAAGAACCTACGATAATATGATTAAACTCGGAATGGTTTCTTTATTAGAGTAGTTGAAAATTATAACATATTCACAGCCGATTGACCAGAATTAACCTTAACTTTGGCCAGTTTTAATCTGACGCATCGATCTGAAGCACAAAGTAATTTTATAAAACCTATCGATTATTTTTTCATGTGTACAGATATCATATATATAAATATTTGTTTATTTTGAATAAAATCTTTCTTTATGTTGACCAACTGCTATTTTTAACACTTTATTTCATTTCATTGCCTCCTAGATCCGAGAATATTGCCTTTTACATCCATCATTTGTATATAAATTAATGTTTCGATGTTTTAATGCTTGTAACAAAACAATGTCATTGTAACGTAATATGTAAATGTAAGCAATATAAAGATTTGTTTTTTAAATTACATTTTATATACACATTTTCTGACATTTAAAATATTTCCAGGATGAAGATCGTGATGTATTATATCATATTTTTTGAAATCACATGCTAATTGTTGTAAAAAATATGATTTCTTTTTCAAATAATCTAAATAATCTAAATTATACATTCTAAAACCATAATATATTCGTTCGTTTCTGGATCTTGTGTAATTTCATAAATTCGAATTGAACACCATTCACTCCTTGTTCTTAAGTGAATTTCTATCTAAATAATATACATATTTTATTTTATAGTTTATGAGATGGTTACTGGTTTTTGCACCGTACCATGATATTCTAGGCAAATATGTAATGGTTTACGACCAAAAATTTCATTTCATATTCCAAAATTAATACTTGATCAATTATGAGATGTTGGGATGCTCGAGTTACTCATCGACCCACTTTTAAAGAATTGGATGATGAATTAAAGAAATATAGGAATTTCCTATATAAAGCTCTCAATCGGTTTGGTTCAAACCGAAACCGAAACCAAAAATTTCGGTTTATGTATTAATTTTGATCATCATGGTTCACCATCTATTTTTATAAAGATCTAGATTTTTTTAACTGGATTATTTTTATAAGTGATGCTGAATCAGAAAATTCTCAAGAAAACATAGAAAATAATGAACCATCAGTTTCAAATATATCAAGAGAAACCAGTAATAGTAATTTAACAGAAGCAAGCAGTAGCAATTTCACAGTAATTGATAATAATAGTGATAATAGCAATAATAAAAAAAAAGCTTCTATCTATCAGTTTTTTACTTTAAATAAAGAAGAAAATAAATACCATTGTATTTGCTTTTAAAATTAATTTTTAATAGTTTATTATATAACTTACAAAAATTTATTTTATAATTTTAAAATTAATTTTAATTAATTTTGTATCTATTTTCATTAATAAATATGTAATCTTGACTGAATTGTAATGAATAAAATATAATGATAAGAATATTAAAATATAAGGTGGTGATCATATTTAAACCGAAAAAAACTGGTTCGGTTCGGTTTCGGTTCAGTTCGGTTTGAGTGTTTGGTTCTCGGTTTTACTGCTAAACCGAACCGAACCGTTGAGAGCTTTACACACAATCATTATAGTTATATTGTTAGAATTTATTTTTATTTCATTTTAACTTTATTTTTTTTACTTGAGAAGAAACGTAATATCAAATATAATCTAAGTCAGGACAGTTAAGCAACTTATAAAAGTATAAAACCTAATTAGTAATCGTATTATAAAACCAAGCGTCACACAATCATTATAGTTATATTATTATACTTTATTTATATTTTATTTATAACTTTATTTTTTTACTTGATGAGAAGAATGATGTAATATCAAATACATAATCTAAGTCAGGACAGTTAAATTATATTTAGTAAATTAAGCAACTTATAAAAGTATAAAACCTAATTAATAATCGTATTATAAAACCAAGCGTCACACAATCATTATAGTTATATTATTATACTTTATTTATATTTTATTTATAAC
>CAJVPK010000146.1:0-56861 GCA_910592015.1 Diversispora eburnea | reverse complement strand
CTTCATGAACAATGCCTTTAATTTTCCTATCACCATCAATTTCCGCTTCAAATTCATAAATGGCAGAATTCTCATATATTGGGAATTTATATAAAGCCTCGATGGTTTCAGAAGTAGTATTTTTGTAGGTTTGGCAAATTTTGACTATTTTGTTTTTAGTAAAGGACAGGATGATTCCAAAGAAGGGATAGAGTTCAAAAATAATTAATATATATTAATATATACATTAAGACCCGAAATTTAGATTGTTACCTTCGGAGATCATATCAACAACTTATTTTCAATATCATCAGGAATTTCATTTAAAAAAAAAATATATCAAATTCAAAAAAAAAAAAAAAAAAACAAAAAATATATATTTCTTAAAATGCTAAAAAATTCATACTATTAGCTTCCACTGAAACATTTTGCAGAGCAAGTAATTGAGGTTCATTATTATCCGGAATATAAATTAGACCGTAAATTTGCATTTTATCAATAAAGACAACGAAGAAAAGAATGAAATAGAATCTTATATCCTTGTTGTGGGAAATTTATCAATACTTATTAAGTTAATCTGTCTGTGGTTCATAAACAAATCAAAAATGGAAATTATTTAACTTAAAAATCCAAATCCGAAAAGATTCGGATTGATCTATTAATCCGATGGATTCGAAAGAGGGGATTCTGATTTTTATAGATAAACCCGATCCGACTTTGCGGAATTCTATATGGGATCGCCATAGCATATCATCTCAACATAATATTCAGTTTGATAAAGTTGTCTAAGTTTACATATTTACGAATATAAATAAATTAAAATATCAAATTAAAAAATTTATTTTTTCATTGTAGAAATTGTAAATTTTCGTTACGTTTAAAACCGACTTTTCTCAAAATTGAATAATTAACCAGAAACCCTTTTTGCTGTGGGCGATCCCATATATAAAGCAAAAAGTAATAAGAACTAGGATTTTGAAGTTAACGCTTTTAAGAATATAACCAGATTATTTTATTTTAATATTTTATTTTACAAAATCACAAAAAATAAAATAAGAAGCTAAAGTGCCGAGGCCATTGAAATTTGTGATTGTTGCTAAGATAATAAATATTAAAATAAATGATAAATAAAAAAAAAAAATTATATTTTAAATCGAGGGAATCAAAAAAGAATTAGAAAGAACAAATAACGAGAAGCAATAAAGAAGTTAGAGAAGAGGACAGACGAAAAGAGAAATATAAAAAATAAAATATTTTCATTAACTTTCATTAACCCATTTTGTAATCCATTCCTCGGCTTTTTCTAAAGCCCAATTAACTTTTTCTTCTGAATTATTTCCTTAAAATCCACCTCCACTTTCCATCACTAATTTCTTTAAAACTTTTGTTGCTTTCTCAAAGCAAATCTCACTTTCTTCTTTAAATTTGGGAAACAGCTCAATTTCCAGATACTTTATGTCAATTGATGTCGTCCAAATTTTTTCTTTGATAAGTTTATTTTTTTCCTCTACTTTAGGAATACTTTTTTTCAAATTATTATTATTTTTATCTCCACTATCATCAAAATACTTATAAAACTCTTTACTGGCTAAAAACTTCCCATCATATGATTGTAATCTCAAGAAGCTAAACAATATTTCTATATTCTCGCCACATTTCACATTGAAATGTCTCATCGGTCAAACGATTAAATGATGTACCTCGAGTTATATATTATATGTAAAAATAAATTAAGAATATTTTTGAAAAAAAAAAGAGAATGGAATTTATAAATTACCGTCTTGAAATATAGATATTTTTGATTTTGGGGAAGTTGAACACGAAGAAATAGAACATAATCTGGCTGCATTTGCAAAGAACGGGTCATTTCTTTTGGATAAGGAATCAGAGATTAAATTAACAATTTGAAAAACATTATATACTTGTCCATCTGTTAGTAACAAATATTGCGGTGGGAAAATCAATATATTCCTTTCTTTTATCTTGTGAAGTCTGTTACACCCATTGCAACACATTTAAAATTTCAGTTCCGCCGTAACTTGCATGATCTAATGCCTTTTTGAAAGTTTCTTCTGTGCAAGGATTACTTTCCGGAAATAAAGATGTAAATTTTGAAACAAATGATACTACATTAAATATACAATCTTCGGGTAATGAGCGAAGGATTAGTTCTAAAGCTTCCTTGGCTTTTTTGATTGGATCACCACTCATAGAGCCAGAACTATAACCATTAAGAAAGATTGTTATTTTATTAAGTGTATATGTAAACTTAACTTATAAATATATATAATTTATTGAATTACCGATCAATTATAATATCAGCTCAGTGGGTTCAGATTTAATACAATTTGTTTCAGTTCGCGGATTATATTCCAAGAATGCCCTGCAATTTAAAATTATAAATTTAAAATAAATATCAATTAGATCTAATAATAATAATATATTTAATATTACCTTGGTTTATCCAAATCTTTACTTTTGACCACCAAGACAAAATCTTTTTCCAAATAGCTAACGTCTTCTGCCAATTGGATTTTTGCCACTTTGTTATCTCCACCAATAGTCAATTCAGTGGTAATCAAGTGTGATGGAGATTCGATACTTGTAATCATCGATTTCATTCTACATGTAACTTCGACTGTTAGAGTAGCATTCAAGACAGGGGACTCATTACCGGGTACACGTACTTTTCCATCATTAGATCTCGGATTTAAAGGAGATCCATAAGAGGACCCATATCTCGGAGCAATCGTGTAGGTAATACGAATCTTATACGTTCATTTTCTAAATCATGCTTCAATTCTGAGATATAGGTTATTTTGATTACTACGGTCTGTTGAGGAGTGAGATTACCCACTGAACATTGAAAGGTATCAGATAGTTCTTCTTCTAATAAATAGGCCTCTGTTATAATATAAAGATTCTTGTTTTATTATACCATAACATAATTACATGATTCATATGATTGTAATGAATACTCACCGCTACAGCTTCTTTATATTTTTCGGCTGCTTCTTTGGCTTCATGAACAATGCCTTTAATTTTCCTATCACCGTCAATTTCCGCTTCAAATTCATAAATGGCAGAATTCTCATATATTGGGAATTTATATAAAGCTTCAATAGTTTCAGAAGTAGTATTTTTGTAGGTTTGACAAATTTTGACTATTTCGTTTTTAGTAAAAGAAAGGATGATTCCAAAGAAGGGATAGAGTTCAAAGATAATTAATATAGATTAATATATATATTGAGACTCGAATTTGGATTGTTACCTTCAGAGATCATATCAACAACTTATTTTCAATATCATCAGGAATTTCATTTAAAAAAAATAAACAAAAAATCACAATTTTTATTTTAAAAAATAATAACAAACTCAAAAAAAAAAAAAAACAAAAAATATATATTTTTTGAAATGCTAAAAAAAAATTCATACTATTAGCCTCCACTGAAACATTTTGCAAAGCAAATAATTGAGGTTCATTATTATCCGGAATATAAATTAGACCGTAAATTTGCATTTTATAAAGTTGACTAGTTGATAAATTTTCTAAAATTTGTGAGTCATGTGATGAAAATATAGTACGTATCAACTTTTGCTATAGTCTTTTAAGATCGAGCCATTTTATTTTTTATTAATAAAGTATTTTGGTTCCTGATATGACAAATTTATTTCTTTATTAAATTTCCTCTTTTTAAGAGTAGATTTTATAAATTTTTTTGAAATGAAAATGAATACAAACTTGTGCGTATGAATATACTAGAATATTTTTACAAAAATTTGTACATTTATGTTTGAATGGATTCAGAATGACAATCTTAAAGTTTCATTAATAAAAATCACAAAAAAAAGTCGAAATCCCCGCTCACATAAAAAACAAGTTTCCATTACGTGATATTTGCAAATTAGCAAGTTAATAGCCAAAATAAATATTTTAAATAATTAAAATATATATTTAGAGTCCTCACTAATGATTTTATTATTATGGATCAAATTAAAATAATTATTAGATATGGCATTTTATCTGTTGCGAAATTTTTTAAAGTTTATAAATACTCGATATATAAAAAATAACATCATTAATTATTTAAGTTTTCTTAATAACCTTAAATACTTCATAATCAACAATTGAAAAAAGATGTGGTGCTGCTGTTATGGATTTTTTATAGAAACCATCCTTTTTATATTTGCAGTTTACATCTAAAGTAAATTAGAAGAACGAGGACTATACATAGAAAGGTCTTCAAAATATAGACTCCCATGATTTTTGATTACTTTTGCTCATATTCATAACTGCATGACTTGGTATCTTTACTCTGCTAAGAATTGAATTTTCTATATTACCATTCTTCAATGAGAAAATAAAGCTATCCATTGTTTGTACCAAAGCACCACCATCGATATTATTTCATCCATCAAAAGTTAAAGGTTTGTATCCTCCAAAGATTTCATCTGCTCCTTCAACTTTCATAATTACTACCGTACGAGAGTGACCATGGCAAACGTTTGAGGAGCATATCCATCTTTTCAAAATCAGTTCAGTTGAAATTCATAAGAAATGCCTGCTAAAGAATAAGTATGTACTTGGTTTATAATTAATCCAAGAGGAAATTTTAGCAATTTATTCATCAGTGATGATAGTGGAAAATAATTTTTTTCTCGAACAGGCAATTCTTGAATCAGAATTGATCTCACTGGTAAAATAATTGAGTTTCAGGAGATATTAGATATTGCGTCAAATCTTTCTAGAGTTACTCATCAAGACTTTCCTTAAATGGTTGTATTTTATCCAAGATGTCATTGCCAGGGTATGGAAATTTCCAATATATAGACTCAAATTCTAATTCGTTAGCAAATAACATTAAATCAAAAATAAATCTTTATTTCAACAATTTCCAAATTAACGATTCTCTCATAAACATATCCATATATAAAATAAATTAATTATAAATAATAAAATAAGGTATAGATAATAGTATTTAGTTATTGATAATAACTTACTATTTTCTAACTCTTTACGAAAGTAAGACGACCAGTATTTTAATATATTAGAATGTGAAATAATAGATTTTTCTTTATTTTTAACTTCAATGACTACATTGTAACCATCTTCATCATTAAGAAGTTCAATAAAGTTTTGAGATAACTTGTTAAAAAAATTTTAAAGACGAGTCTGTCCCCGACTTAATTTAAGAACCAATAGATTAACGTACCGATTTTTCTTTCGCACGCATTGTAAAGAAAATAGATAAATAAAAATGACTACCAAATTTTATGACCGTTTATCAAAAGACATTACTCAACTTCTTGAAGACCCTATCGATTATAATGTATCAATTGAAGTTAGTGAAGAACGGATAGTCAAAATTTTAAAGTTCATTCTTATATTTTACAATCACGTAGTTCTTATTTTAAAAAGAAATTAAATGAAGCTCCTTTCAATGAGAATCATATCAAAGTATTAAATATGCCTGATATTTCTGTGAAAATATTCAAAGTTATTATCAAGTAAGGATAATTTTATTCATGTCCAAAATAATTATTTGAGTACTTTCAGTCGAATTCATTTTTTTCATAAATTAATTAATTGTAATTTGAAAAATAATATTTTTAGATACATTTATTGAGGAATGATTTCATTGGAAAATTAGAAAATTCCATTATTTTAGATCTATTGATTTCAGCACATAAACTTAATCTAGATGAATTAGTTGAGCATCTTCAAACTCATCTCGTTAATAAACAGGTTATCAAATCAAAAATTTTACAATCATTCAAGGCTTTTGTAATGATATTATTGCCAATTATCCTAATATTATTTTCGAGTCCGAGAATTTCCTTTCACTTCCTGAACATGCACTAATTAAACGAGATGACCTACAATTGGAGGAAGGTAAAATCTGAGAATACGTCATTCAATGGGAAAAGTCCAAAATCCAACTTTACATACTAATATTGATGAATGGACAAATGAAATGACTTAACTTTTAAAGACAACTTTAAAACAATGTCTTCCACAAATTAAATATTTCAATAATTCTGGTAAAGACGTATTGAATAAGCTTTCTCCATATTTACAACTTTTTGAAACTAAGTTATGGTTAGAAATTAATAGTAAATTCATGGCACTTGACAGACCGATCACTTCAACAGAATTACCACCTCGAAAAATCTTAAATGGAACACTTCCAACTAGAACTACTTTAAATATTATTGCTGATGAGGATGAGAGTGGTGAAAACGAGACTTTCTCTTACCTTATCTTTGGATTGATGGAAACAATACTCTATCTTTTGGTTTGGATAATATTTAAGTGAGATGGATTGATGGATGCATTTTAATTACTTGTTAGAGTCGGTTTCGTACGAATACTATTTTTGAAATTTATAATCAAGTATCAAAGCAATTATTTGTTTAAAAGTGGATAAATTCTTGGAGGATTTATTCTTTTTAGTTAAATGAGCCAAACAAGTATAAAAAAAACGATTGTATTTTGGTGATGTGTAGAATTAATGTAACAATTTTAAAAAAAAACTATTTTCGCAATGAGAATTTTCAATTAAAGAATATGAAGGTTTCAAGTAATATAGTATTCATTTATTATTATTTTTTCTTGTAATATATAGATGAAGTAAAATAAAGTTTGACAAATTTCTTTTAGATACATTTATTGAATAGTGCAATAATTTCACATGACGTAATTTATTGTGAAAATATTTATTCAGTAACATATATTTTGTGACGGGATCCAGTAAACTATACAGAGCATTACTTTAGAAAGGATCGACTATACAACAAGTGAAACCAGAATTTTCTCGGGAATTTTCGTCCAGAAAACCGTAAACAAAAGAAATATAAATCTTTTTTTTTTTTTTTGCTTCAATCAACTACTCGCAAAAAAATTAAATCAACACCGTTTATTATTAATAATTAAAAGAAGAAAAATATTAAATTACAAAACTACAATTACAATTAAAAAGTCATAGATATTAAGTTAAGGTTATCAATCTTGAATTCAACTTTCTAAATGATACCTTATAATTTCTTTTGTGTTTCCGTAGTAAGAAAATTTAATAAATAATATATCAAGTATGCAAATGATTTAAATAATAAAATAAATATTAAAAATATCTCATCTCCTTTGTATTTTAGGTCTAGCTTCATCCCATGGCCCATGAATTTCCCTTAAAATGTTGAATAATCATATCATTAATATAATAATTATTTATAATGATTTTCTGAGCTTATAAAATAAAAATTCAAACTTACTTTTTGTATTTTTGTATCCAGATTAACCAATATGGACAAACAAATGTAATAAAAGTAATCATCAAAATATATATTATAACAACTGCTTTTGATATATCCATGAATAAAATGGCAGCCAAAAAAACCAATAAGAAAGTTAGGGCTATATTAAATTTTGCTGAGAGACTCTAGTAATAATAATAATAATAATAATAATAATAATAATAATAATAATAATAATAATAATAATAATTAATGATAAGAATAATAAGAATATATTAATAAATCATAAATCAAATCATATGATAAAAAATAAATGAATAAACAAAATAATAATAATTTACTTTTATGTATCTTCTAAATATTGGAAAAAGAGCAAACCATTCAATAGCAAAAGACATGAGACCTGATACAAGAAAATTTGAATCATGCTCAAGGAATCTTGATGCCAATAATACTGATGCAAATATTGCAGCATTTGTTGATAAGGAACCTGGAAACCTAAACAAAAAAAAATAATAATAAAAGATACACATTAAGATTAAATTTTTAAGGTTAAATATAATAAATAATATTGTAAATAATAAGTAAGGATATTTTAATTACTTGATGTTTGTTCTATTATCAGATCCATAATCATGAAATAACATATTAGCAAGAAATAGGATTACAGTCAAAGCCCAAATTGTATCATTGCTAATAGTTTTCGTTAAAGTCTTTAAAATGGGTGATAATCCTAAAAGTGCAGCAAAAAATAACGCAAATCCTTTTGCTGTTCTCCATCCTATCAATAAATAAAATAAATAAAATAAAATAAAATAAATGTAAAATAAAAATAAAAATAAATAAAATAAAGTTTAAAGAATTAATTACTCTTATATTCATATGAAGGATCTGTCTTGGAAATACTTTTATCCCAGAATATATAACCTATAATAGTGAATACTGTTCCACCTATTATTAAAATTTGTCCTGAAAGAATTTTAAAGTATAGATATATGAAAACTGCTATAAATATCATAATACTGCTTATATGTTGTGATATAACTGTTGATTCCTTAACTACTGTCCAATAATCATATGTTCTAACATTCACTATTTTTTTAATATTATTAATATTAAAAAAATAAAATAATAAATAAATAATATAAATAACCAATTTTAAAAAGAAGATTGTTGTTGTTGTTATATTTACCATTTTCTTGTAATTCACCCAAAAATGTTATATCTACATAATTATCTGGATAATCTTGTTTTATCCATAATAATTTTCGCCAGGGAGCTTTTTTTGGTTCTTCACAAGTAGTAGAATTTGTTAGACTTTCCTAATAATGAAATATATGGAATTATAAACAAATATATATTTTGTATACAAGACAATATATTATAAAATTTAATTTATAATATTACCTTAATTGCCTTTCTATATATTGTGTATATATTTATGTTTATATATATATATATCAAATATTTTCAGAAAAAAAAATTTGTAAATTTAGTAAAAAGAAAAGATTACCTATCGAATCCACAGGAACTACATTTCGATTCCCCTTCTTGAAATTGATCACCGTCAACAGGACAATAATTAAAAGTTAATTGGGTCATTATTTTATTTTTTTTAAAAAAAAAAAGAAGTTTTAAGAATATGAATATTATAGTTTCACAATTTGTGGTACATTTAAGGAGTGACAAGCAACATTTTTTTGGATAAATGATTAACTGTTGATTTTCTCGGAAAAAAATAAAATAAAGAATGCGTATACTTATTACAGGAGCCTCCGGTCTATTGGGTCGAGCTGTTTACAAATATTTTAATGATTCGGGTCATCAAGGTTTCATTTTATTCGTATAATAAAAATAATTTTAATTTTTTAATAATTAATAAGTTATTATTTTTATTATTAGTACTTGGTTTAGCTAAAAGTCGTTTAAAGAATGGTTTGAAACAGGCAAATATAATTTTTATATTCTAATAATTCGATTTATATTTATATATATATTTATTTTTCTCATAATTTTGAATTTTGTAAATAAAATACAGTGTGATTTAATCGAAAAATCATCTTTAGAACCGATAATTCAAGAATTCAAACCAGATGGTTTTTAAAATTTTTATTTTTGTTTAAATTATTATTTTTTCAGTGAAATAAAAAGAATCTTTAATTAATTGTTATTATTATTATTATTATTATGTAGTATTAATTAATGCTGCAGCTGAACGAAGGCCTGATGTTGCTGAAAAAAATCGGGATGCAACTTTAGAGGTATTACTATTTCTATGTATTTTATGTATTTTATGTAAATTTTATATTATATTAATATTCGACTTATATATTTTTAGCTTAATGTGAATGTTCCAGCTAATATCGCTACATTTTCAAAGACCTATAATTTTTTGTTAATCCATATTTCTACAGATTATGTCTTTGATGGAAAAAATCCACCTTATAATGTTGACGATAAACCAAATCCTTTAAATTTTTATGGTATCAAAAATATTAATATATTTTATATGTTTCTTTTCAAAAAAAAAAAAAAAATTGATTTTTTTTTTTCTTTCAAATGATTAATTAGGAGAGACCAAATATCAAAGTGAAATTGCCGTCCAAAAAGCGAATTCTCAAGCTATAATTTTAAGGGTTCCAATTTTGTAATTAATATTCATTTATTATTCATTTATTCATTTGTCCATTATTAATTTCTTTATTTTATGAGAAATTAATTAATAGGAAATATTATTTATTAAATTTTAAAAAATTTAGGTATGGTGAAGTAGAATATCCAGATGAATCAGCAGTTAACATTTTATTGGAATCTGTCAAGGTTATTATTGTTACATTATTCAAATTTTTTTTTTTTTAGAAATTCTTTCTTAATATTGATTAGTTATCATGTCATCAATACTAACAATAGAAATAATAGGACAAATAATATAATCAAAATATAATAATAATTACTTTTTATTATTTGATTAATAGAATTCCACTAAACATGTTCAGATAGATAATTACGCAATTAGATATCCCACAAATGGTAATAATAATAACAATAATTATTATTATTATTTATTGATATTGTTTTTTATTGTCTGCAAATATTATAATTAATATAAATTTAATAATAAAATTTATTTAAAAAAGTTCAAGATGTAGCTAAGGTTATTAAGGAAATTTCAGGTAAATAAATGTAATATTATGATCTGTATATGTGTATTTTATTATTTATTGTAAATATTTTATTAAACATCACATTAAATAATTTTCATTTGTTTTTTTTATATTTTTATTAGAAAAGGTTATTGAACAAAAAGTTCAGATTTCTGGAATATTACATTATAGTGGAAATGAAAGTTTTACAAAATATCAAATATGTGGTAGGTTAATAATAATGATGATGATTTAGATTTATTTATTTATTTTTATATTAATTTTTATATCATATTAATTTTATTTAATTTTATTTTTTATATCATTATTTTTTATTATTAAGAGGTGTTTTCTAAACTTTTAAATATTCCAATTGATCACCTCAAACCAGTAGATTCTATTCCTACATCTGTAGCAGGTATTCATTCCAATTCATTCTTTATTGACTGTGTATATCATAATTTCTGATTTGTATAATAAAATTATCACAACTTCAATCTTTTAGTAAACCGCCCATATGATTGTCATTTGTCAACTGAAAAACTTTTAAATTCAGGAATTGATGTTAGTTGCATTAAATTCAATGACTGGTGGAAAAATTATCTAGGCTCTAAATTATTTATATAATTGACATTGATCTATTAGTTGTTATAATGTAATGAATTAAATATTATTGTCAATATTTCTTTATTAAAATGATTATTTAATACATTTAATACATTGAATATAATTAATAAATTATTCCTTGTTTCATCAAAATAATTAAATAACTAACAGTAATATTTACATAAATATATATATATATATTTATGATGCATAATATATATAGTAAAAAATATTTATTCTATTATAATTTACCCATGATCTTATCAATAGTCAATACAGGTGTAGGAGCTGGACCTAATTTCTTATTACTTTTCCATTTAACAATATCATCAACATATTCATTATCAGGTTTTAATTCTAATTCCAAAACATCTTCTAAGTGAACCTGAACCTTTGCATGATCCTCTACATGACCTTCGTCTGGATTTTTCATTGGTTTTTTTGGCATTTGCATCATTGTTTGAGGTGAAGAGGATATTTTTTGTGATCTCATGTGAATAGATAATTTCTTTTGATTTGGAGATGCTGGGTGAACAACATTTTTAAGAAATTCCAATACTTCGGATTTGGTAATTTTACGCAATTCGGCAACATCGATATTAACTAATTTTAATAATGTAAAAAATGTTATTTAAATTAATATTCATCATTCAATAAGTGCATTCCTTTCTTCATAAGTAGTAATAATAATAATAATAATAATATAATAATAATATTGATAATAAAAAATTACTTCTATCAAAATCATAAAGTCCAGATTTAATATGCTCCCAATATTCTCTTGATTCTTTATATAAATTCTTTGGCTTTTCTAATTTCTTAACTATAAGTGATTCCTTCTCTTTTTGATAATCTTCTTCTGTCATTTCCTCAATTATATTCTATAATATAAATATAATTAAGACAACATATATAAAATATAATTTTATATAAATTAAATAAATAAATTAATCAATCAAACCAGTAATTTATCCAAGAAAGCTTCAATTCGATTTTCCAAGTGGACAGTATCTTTCACACTTTGAATTATGAATCTTTATAAAAAAAAAATTTTAAATTAAAAAAAATTTTTTAAAAAAAAAAAAATTAAAAAAAAAACTTGATAATTAAAATTTAAACAAACATTTTAAAGAGTATTTACCTAAATCCCATAGATAAAATATCTATTCTCCATCCACTATGAGTCAAATACCCTAATTGTTCTTTAGTTCTAATTTGATCAAAATATGGTTCTTTGGTGATTTGTGCTAATAAACTTAATTTCGCTCTTAAATTTACATCCATTAAATCTCCCACTTGAACATAATATTCGATTGCCGAATTAATATCTTGTGAATCATATACATCACGTTGATAAACATATCTCTTTCCTGGAGGTAAAATTGTAGCTCGATCACTGATTAATTGAGAAGGGGACAAAGATTTTGATTGAAGAATATCTTCTACTATTTGATTTAATTTTAATGCTTCTTCTTTAAATAAATTTCCATGTGAAAAAGTTTCAATATGTAAGTAACTTAATAATTTAGGATAAAATTCTTGAATATCTTGTGAAGTTATATCTTTTAACGCTTCTAAACATTCTTCGATTGTCCAGATTTTAGAATGTGTCATGTAATAAATATGAAAAGCCGAGTGACTATAAGGAGGATTTAAAAATGAATTACGATAACCTCTTTCAACTTGTTCTTTAATTATCTCAAATCTTTTAGGATCAACTTTAAAATTCTTCATTTCATGAATAATTTTTTCTAATAATACTGGAAGTTTATCATTAAATCCTTGTAACGATATGATAATTCCTTCGTAGTTATTATTACCAATATTATAACTTAAACCTGCTAAATCAGCGTCATACGAATATTCGGTTAAAGCATCATTTAGTAAATCAATATATAATCCTGTTTTAACACTATGTGATGGAGTAGGATAAGCTAAAGGACTATATTTTTTTAAAAATTAAAGTTAAAAATTTCAATTCGTATTTCAATTAGAAAAGAAATCAACTAGTCTCTTTATATTTTTATAGAATATACCTTCGTAAAATGATTCTAACAAAAGCTTTTGGTACCCAAAATGTATCATCTTTTTTATGCCACACTTTAGTAAGTGGAGTTTGTTTAATTAAATAGGGTTGTGCAATAGGCTAATAAAAAAAGAAGAGAGGGAAAAAAAGAGAAAGTATTTTTTTTTTAATTTTTCTTATACGAACATCACAGAAATAAATGAACATATAAATAAATATGTATTAAATAATTCATACTGTGACAACTTCTTGCTTATGAGTTTCGAAATTCGTTGGAATAAATTCATTTCGAGGTGGAATTTTTAGTTCTGGATTACTGTCCAAATTTTTTAATTCCTATTACAAGTTATTACATGTAATTAAAAAGTAATATGATAAAAAATTTATTTTTTTTTGTTAATTCTGCAAAAGTTTTTATTTTTTTTTGCTTCGAAAAGGAAGAGGACGTGCATGTTAAATCCATTTACAAGGAGTATATGGAATTATTTTGATACCTCAAGAAATTTCGGATCAATTTTTTCAAGTTTATATTCTGTTCCAAACCATTTTTCTCTTTTATCTAAATCATTAAATGTCTGACTAATCAAAATAAGAACAAAATTATCGGTACGCAATAAATCCATGAAGTTCTTAATTAATTTTGGTTCATATTTTTTAATTAAATAAGGTGCTAATAATAAAAAGAAATTTTAAATGTAAATATAATAAATAAACATAATAAATAAATAAATATAAATAAATAAATATAATAAATAAATAAATAAATAAATAATAAATAAATAAATATAAATAATAAATATAAAATATAATGAAACGTAATGAATAATGAAATATAATAAATAATGAAATTTACCAGAAATAACACATTCACGTTTAGTTGGTAATTGAATATTTGATGCTAAAGTTGAAGCATACTTCGCCGGCGAACTTAGTTTTTCAGCGAACCTAAATTTAATATTTCGAATATCTTGATCCTTTCAATTTTAAATATCATAATAATTTAAAGAATTTAATTAATAATTTAATAAATAATTCATTCATTCAATATAAAATGAATAAAATACCTCGCGAAAAATCCATTCTTAAATGAAAAAAAAAATAAAATAAAAATTAGATATAAATATATATGTATTAGAAATTATCAATCCAAAAAATAAAATAAAATAAAATAAAATAAAATAAAATAAAATAAAATAATAACATAATAAAATAAAATAATAATATAATAATTACCTTGAATACTTGATTCTTGAATCATCTTAATATATTGAAAAACAACTTTTATTACTTCACGATAATTATCTTAAAATTAACAACGATTAATTAGATTCGTATTCACAAGTGTAATTATAAGTGTTGTGTTAATAAAGTGATAAAATAATTACCTAAACCTTCCGGAGTAAGTGACATGGTAGCTTTAAAGAAGGAAAAACCAATAGCTCCATCACCTGTACTAACATAAAATTTATTTGCCCATCCTAATCATCACATCAAAAATAAAATATTAATCACATAATTTCATAATTAAATCATCATTACTAATTTTAAGCATTATAATTTTTTTGAAGTTAACAAACAAAGAAACAAACAAACCTTTCTTTTTGAGATAAGACAAAATTGATCCAACACCTTCGTGTGAAATCAAATGTGAATAATAACTGACTGGCTATTTAAAATTAAAAAATTTAAAAATAAGTAATAAACAAATAATCAAAATAATAACAAATTTTATCATACTTTGGATTCATAATATTCTCTGGTGTCTGGAAGTGGCCAAACTATGTTTATATTTCGAATTTCTTTAATTGGCTTCAAGAAAACTTGTTTCTTTAAAATATAAAATGAATAATTTAATATATTTATAGTGTATAAAAATTATATAATATAAAAATAGATATTTATCTTTAAAAATAAATCAAATAAATAATAATTAATTACTTTTAATTCATTTTCGGTAAATGGATGGTCATTAAAAGTGGGTATCGGCAAATTTTTATTTTTTATATCTAAATATAAGAAAATTTTTTTTTTTAAAAAATAATTTTAAATATAAAATAAATTAAAAAAAAAAAAAAAAAGATATCTAAAATCTAATTTAATATAAAAAGTAATTTTACCTGAAAATTTTTCCACAACCCATTGAGTTAATTGATCCAATGATTCACATCCCAACACACATAATTTCATACAATTTGCTGAGTAATATTTATCATACCATTTTAAAAGTTCATCTCTCACATCAATTCCTTGTTCGATTGCATTATTTCCTAAAGATAATAAATTTCCTGAAGCAAATCGACTATATGGATGATGAGGATTGGATAATACACTTTTTAAAATTTGATTAATTCTTCGCCTATAAAAATCATTATTGTCAAATTGTCAAAAATAGTTAATGTCAAATAATAATAATAATGATATATTAAAATAATATAATCATATTGATTAATTTAAAGATTTTGATTTCTTACCCATCATCTTGCAGATTTTTCTTATTTTCTGGATTAATGAAATATTAAAAATAAAAATAAATTAATTAAATTAAAATATAAATTATCATAAAATTATTTCATAAATAAATCAAGACTTAAGAAATTAAAGATACCTGAATCTACAGCTTTTATTTCTCGATCTTTACAATTTGGATCAAACAAAGGAGATATAAAGAATTGAGAAAATCTAAATAAAAATAAAAATGTTATTATTATTATTATTATTATTATTATTATTATTATATTATTAATTTATTTATTATTATTATTATTTATTTGTTCAAAAAAAATGTACCTGTCAAGAGCACCTTCCAAATGTTCTTTACCAACTTCAAAATAAAAATTTGTGTTATCTGTTGAAGTGTAGGCATTGGAATGTCCAGCATTTTTAGATAAATACTAAAAATTATGTTTAAAATATATTTAATTTTAATATTATTTAGTTATATTCAATTATATTCAAGTATTCAATTAATTACCTCGTTGTATTCATTTTCTTTTGGGTACTATTTTTATATTTAATTAATTAAAAAAAAAAAAAAAAATTAAATTATAAAAAATTGAAAGATTGAAATCAATAAAATAATAAAATAATTGATACCTTTTTAGTACCCTATTTGAAAAAATAAAATAAAATAAAAAAAAATTAGAGAAACAAAATAAAATGAAATAAAATGAAATAAATATAGTGAGCATTAATTACCATAAACAATAGATGTTCACAGAAATGAGCTAATCCTGGTAAAGTATCCTATAGTTTAATATTTATTTATTTTATGAATTCAAATTTTATAAATTTTATAATTCAAATTTTTATAAATTTTATAATTCAAATTTTATAATTTTATTTAATTCTTTTTTTTTAAAAATAATAATAAAATAAAATTTACCGGATCACATAAATTTCCTACATGAACATCTAATGCTGCTCCAGATTTATCGGTATTAACATCTTGAATAAGTAATGCTTCTAAATCATTACTTAAGCGAATTAATTTATAATTTCTATCATCGTTATCGGATTTTTCTAAGGGTACTGTTAATACTGCATGTGAACCATCCGGAGAGATTTCAAAGTTGGGAGGAAGATTTGTGAATGCCATTTCATTGAGATTTTTTGTATTTGCTGTTGTTGTTGTTGTAGTTGAAAAGTTTGAAGAAGAATAATTATTTAAGAAATAATAATAATAATAACAATAAAAATTATTATTATTATTATAATTTAAGATTTTATAATAATAATGATTGTTATTATAGGATTTATTGGGAAAAAACGAAAAAGAATTTCGATGTTTTCGGGTGAAATTTTTGGTGGCGGTCAAGGATAAACCATTCCTTAAAAAAGAAGACATTTACTATTTATTAGTTATTAGTTATGACGTGTCACAGATTTTAAAAAGGCATTTTTTAGAACTGAAATGAAACTCAGAATTATTTTTAACAGAAAAAAAAAAATTCCATCTCGATAAAATTTTGGTGGAACATCAAGTAATCATCGTCTAAGGTTTAAATCATTGTTGGATGTAGTCATATTTGAATTTTCTTATATTTATTATAATTATAAATAAATCCTCAAATAATTCTTCAAAAATGGTAGCTCAAGTACTATATCAGTTTTCTTTATCATGTGGTATATATCAGAATATGGAGGAATTATTTCATAAAAAAACGAATATACATCAGCAGTTGTAAATTCTTTTCCACATAATACTTCAGGTGTAACGTACACCGAAAATATTATTCTTTTCAGGATTATTTGAATTTGACTCTAATAATTTACTTCATCCGAAATCTGATATATATATATATAATATTTTATATGCAAAATTATATTTCCAGGATCTTTTGTATAGTTTAAAACATATTCATGAATTTCGGGATCTTATATAATTCCCATAAAATCGAATTGATGCACATTCACTAATTCTTTGTTTCTAAATGAGAATTACCATCTAAATAATATTAAAATTAAATATATCGTTTTGTTTATTGAATCGAATAAAATTTTTCTAATCTGATTTTCAAAAATAAAAATAACATGGATGATTTTCCAACGGTAGATATTTTATTTAATATTAGACTAAAAAATCTTTTATATTTCGATGCCTACGTACTGTTCAAATATAACAAAAAGTCTCGTGATTTTTACACGTTTGGTTGAGGAAAAATTTAACAATTTCAGTTTTCGCACTGATTGTTTACGTAGTCCGTTTTGACGCCAAATTGTTGCCCGTTACACTATCACTTTACAAACCCTACTTATTCTTATAATAGCATATATTAATATAATTACATAATTTGATCTTATTTAACCCATTTTGCTTTTTCTTTTTTTTTTGTCATATAAGATTCTTCTCTATTTATTTGATTTTTTGACCATAGATACGGTGAGTTTTAAAATATGTGCGAAAAAGCTCGGTTTCTCGTACACAATCCTCGACGAGTGTATCGAACTCTTCGGGGCTGATTTTCATAAATTCTGCGAGTTGGTACTTAAGTGCTAGCCAATTATTTCGAAAGTTTTTTACAGCCTTTTTTTGATAAAAAATATTAATCAAAAAATGCACATGATAAAATGATGCGAATAAACGACGATAGGTATTAAAGAAATATTAAAAATATTACCATAGTACCCTTTTCACCACCCCATGTCCCAAGTTGACCATATCTTTGTAGATGAATAATATTAGTTATTTTGCCATTTTTCAAAAGAATCTCATCTACCTTTTCTCCTAATTAATATATGAAATATATGAAAGATTATGAAAAACATCAATAACTTAAAATAACGAATTAAATCTTCATCATAATAATAATTTAAATTACCTATCATTCCATCTACGCCACGGGCAGCACCAAGTGACATACCTAAAAATAATATGATCATAATGTGAATAAATAAAAATTGTATGAATCATGATGAACAATAATGGTTAAATAACGAACCACTATTGGCTATTCGCTTCATAAACGGGCCTTCGTTGACATTGTGGGCATCAACTTCACAAAGCTCAATGAACCCTCCGACCTTCAGGACTCGTACCATTTCAGGGATAATTTTTGGATCAGTTGAAACGGCGATTGAGCCATTACGAAAATGTACATAATCAAAGGTACCATCTGAAACATTTGATAAAAAAAATAAAAATAAAATAAATAAAATCAAAAAATAAATTTAAACTTGTGTATATATATGTATTAGAAACGCATGTAATATAAATAGAATAAAAAAAAAAAAAAATACCTGCAAATGGTAGACGAACTTTAGAATTGCATTGAACAAAACTTGCATTATATGGGAGGGTGGCTATTTTTCAAAAAATTTATAAAATTTTAAGAATTGAGAATTTAAATAATTGGAAATAAATAAATAAAGATATATATATATATATAATGATAATCTGAATTTATGACTTACAATAGGAAATTTTTTTAGAAGAATCTATTCCTATAAAAGTTGCTTTTGGGTATTCGTGGGCCACTTCCGTTAACCAAATTCCGTAACCGCACCTTTGATTAATTTAAATTATTATTATTAGATGAATAATTATTATTAAATTATTTTTTAGATTCGTTATTACTATGTAGATAAATTTAAATGTGATTTAATTACTTACTCTACATCAAGTACCTTCGCACTACCCGATGTAAGGATTTCTTCGACTGGCGCAGAAAAACACATTTGCCAAATAGATATAAGTAAGCGATGTTCAACCTTAAACCGTTGAATTTCATTTGAGTTATATTCTGCCGTATCGGCGATCACATCACCATCATCGGCAGATGGGATGTGCTTGGATAATTTTTCGTTATCCATATTTTTAAAAATCCTTTTGCATTGGGTAGAATTTTTTTATTATTATTATTTACTACGGTAATAAAGTAAATAACAAAAACGAAAAGAACGCGCCAATATTTTGGAATGCGGAAAACTTAAACCTTATATGCCTAAAAAATTTCAATATCAATAAATAATTCCTAGAAAAATTTAATACTTGTTTCATGGTACGCAAAATGAGATTTGTAATAAAAATATTTGTATATGAAAATAAATAATATACATTAATTCATGCATAAAAGTTATTATAAGTTACTATAAATTATTATGATAATAAGATACAAATATTATGTATGAAAGTAAAATACTTTAAAATTCTTTAAAATATTATTCTATTAGGAATACACAAATATAATAAATATCTTTGATGAAAGAAATAAAAGAAACATTAGAAAATCATTCTATAAAAGTTGAGAACTTGGTTTCATAATCAATGCTTAGGTGTTATTAATGTCGAAGTAGAATAAAGAACTAAATACGGAAAATCATTCAAAAAAAACAAATTTTCTGCTCATTTATTATTTCCCCGAAGAATCCGAAGAATGAAAGTTTGACATTAAATTCTTGTTTCACGTAGTTACACTAAAATTGTGATATTCTTACCAATTATATTTTATATTGCCATATCAGAAAATAAAATCTTTTTGACCCACATTCGATAATTTATTTCTGTATCAATGAGCACTTTTAGTAACTCATTTATCAATTTCGGCTTGGGAAAATAACGTGATGATGTCTTCTGGTCTCAATGTTAATATTTTGATTTGGTTTTGGTTAATTATTATAATCCGAAACGAAAATTTGATATTTTAAAATTCACTTTCGAAAAAGCTTTCGTAAAAGAACAAGAAAAAAATTTTTCAAATTTTTAAGGTTGCATAATTTATTTACTCAGGGACAAAGAAATTACCTAATTATTACACCAATGCATAAAAATTTTTAAGGATGGTATATAAAATTAACGTCATCAACCTGTACTTTGGGTATAGGACCTTACCCAAATTCTTAATTGTGACAGGTGATCAGAAAAATTCACGTGGGAGGAAAAAAATATATTCTTTGTCCCAAAGGACATAAGCCTGCAATTAACATAAGGCACATACCTGGGTTAAGATTCTCCAGTCTGATTTCTTTCACATGTCAAAAAGAAAAAAACTCAAGTAAATTATATCGTTATATCGCTTACGAAATATGTTATAGCAAGAATCTTTACTTTTTCCTGTAATTTTTTAATAATGTTATGTAAGCAGATAAATTGGTTCTTTTTTATACTCACATGGTAATTTAAAATTTACATATTTTTATGTACAAATAAAATTTGTTTAATAATAATAATGATAATGATAACTAAATTAATTAATCAAGGATCAATTAAGTTTGATGATCCCTAAAATTAAAAAAACAATGTTATTATATTGCACGTGAATAAATAATCTGGCAGTTTCAAATCTTATTATTAGTGTAAACAAATATTGTAAATCGAAATGAAATTATCAATCTCTTTATAGTTTCATACTTTATGAATTTTTTATGCATTAGTCGTTACTTTTTTCTTATTGACAAATAATTAAGAATGTCGTAACACAACGTCATATTACATGTTATCTCTTTTTTATCTCTGATATCTATCTAGTTAACCGAAACAAGTTCGTAACTAATCGGTAACTATCAAATTAAGTAATTGTAATATGGAGTATAGAAGATTTGTTATCTATACCTTTTTATTTTTTTTCTTTAATGTATTCAAAATGCAAAAGATTTTTTTTCGTAATTTTCTTCATCTAAAGTACTTGTAACTATCGTACAGTATCAATTACTAAGAATATAGTACTGCGGATACTGCGAGTACTGCGAGTAACATCTCAAAAAATAAATAAAAAAAGATAAGAATACAAAATTACTATCTAGAAATGTAATGAACGGATTTTCTTTTATCGAGTATATAATGGGGATGGTGACAGGTAATAGGTGACAAATTTGGATTTATAATAAAAATTGATTAACAAAGGTGACAAATTTTTGCCCCTGAACTATCCCTGACCAATAGACCTTACCAAATGCGACAAAACAACAAAATTCACAAAAACATATTACATTATGTAATATCCGAAAATTAACAAGGTAATCAATACAATATTGGAAGCCAATCCTTTAACGTCCGTCATTTCATTTGAAATTATTTCTAGCGGCTGCGGCTGTCGTACACTTCTTGGTAAATTGAATTTAACCAAAATTGGCATAACCTTTTTTTTTTGTTTAATAGAAAGTAACATGACATGACACCACTGGCTTTTATAATAAAAAATAAAATAATTGGCTCAAATGATAATACTTGATTTTTTTTTTTGTGTAAATTTTTCACTTTTAAAAGAATTTATTAAAAAATATAAAATAATAAATTTTTAAATTAACATTTGAATAGTTACATTTGTTAAGTTTATTAGACACGATATACTCTTAACGAAAAAAAATAAAGCAAAGTTTGTACCATGAGAAAACATTTAACTTAAACTAGCATTTCGTAATGAAAACCAACATCTATATCTATTGAACAATGTTAATTAATCTTCTAAACTGGAATGCTTTAAAGTATTATTAAAAAAAAAACAGTCACACTTTATTTTATGAATTAAACTATTCTTTATTGAATCATGAAAGAGATTGAAAGTAAACAATAAACAAAGTTAATCTGTCCCACCAACCAAAAGATTCTTGATTTGATTAAATTTTACAGATAGGGATTATTATGAATGAATCAAGCAGATGAAATATTCAATCATCATCACGGAAAGTCCCTTTATTTACTATAAATATTTTTATGTTGTGACAATCAATGACGAGATTTTGTATATATTATTAACATCTTTATTCTTTAGAATAGAATTTTTGTTTAAAGTTGTTTTCGACAACAAATCTTTATTTAATCTTTTTTTTTATCCGGATTTCGTTGATCACGCTGACTCTAATTTTTACTTATTTATAAAATCAAACTGGTTTTCTCGTATCAAAGATGATGATGTGCATTATTGATTTTTTCCCCACTAGAAAAAAAAATCTTTTTTATGATGGAATGTAATTTATCCATAATTTTAAATGATAACACCGAGAAAGTTATTTATATTATTTTTAATAATACGTAAATATCACTTCAGCCTAAAGAATATTAGACAGTATATCATTTATAGTAAATTTTTAATTTGGATCACTATATATAGAAAAAAAAAGAACAGTTGTTTTGTTTGTGAGTATCAAATCGTAAACTTCCTAATTTTGTTATTATTCACCAATAAAAGTTGCAGTTTACGTACATTCCACATCACAGGTTATCACAAGACCTCCCACAACAGCCGCACTGGACATTATTATAATCAAAAAATAATAATGCAACATGTTAAACAACTTCAAGGTTTTTGGTTAGTTCGATTATTATTATTTTTCTATGAATCCATTATTATCTTTAAATAAATATAAATAAACAAATAAAATATATTAAGGCTGAACAGGTTAATAAATCTATTTATTAAAATGAATTATAAGAATTAGAAAATAAAATAATTCATGTAAAATGGTTTCATCTACATGTGAAAAGTTGTTGAACCACTGAAATTTGTTAAATCTTTTCGTGATAGTAAAGATCTGCTATCGTTAATGTCCAATAAAATAAATTTCTTTATCAAGTACCAAACAAAAGTTTCTTAATAGATATCAAAGAAATCATATTGGCTTGAACCTTTTTTTTTAAAAAAAAAATCGCTAACCGTTTTATTTATTCTATTGTGTTTTTCTGTATCACCATCTTATAGAAACGCCTTTACTACCCTTTTTAACGTGAGAATTTTTAATTGTTTGTTTCCATCTTTTTCATAGTAAAGATCTGTCAGTATTTTAAAAAAAAATGTTGTGCACCAATAATTTAAAATTTAGGAATTTATTTTATTATGAAATTTTATGAATCAAAAATGTATCTATTATGTATCTATTATGTATCTTTACGATAGATTAGGTAATATATTTACTTACGTGTTACGCGTGCATAGATCACAATCAAAGAAATTTTTAATTATAAAAGACCCCCTTACTCGTATCTATTACTAAGATAAAGTTTTCATTGAGTATTACTTGTCTTCTTTACATTCAAATTTTTACAAAAAGTCCTTCCACTACAAAAAAAAATTTTTCAAAGTTTTGTTTGAGTATTCTTTTTTTTAAAAAAAAATTTCTTAAGTCTTATTCGGGTTTAATTTTTCGTTTCATATTTTTTGCTTCATATCAAACAAATTATAAAATAATGACAATGTTTTCGGTTATTTCAAAATGTTTTAATCCAAGAAGTCTTAATCCAAGAAGATTTTTAACGTTTAATAAAAACAGGGATGGCATTTCGAAACCAAAACCCGTTATGACAACCCTAGTCCCTCCAGATTTTGAAAATGAAGGCAACGACAACACTAATACCACTTTAAAAATTGTTGAACTTTTAAGTGAGGCCGAAGAATATCTTAATACTCATGAATACACAAGAGCCATTACAGTTCTCCAACACGCTACTCAATGCGGTTCCGCAACCGCGGCAGCAAAACTAGGAATAATTTATCATGGTGGCATTAATGATACCATCCCTCCTGACTATGCCTCAGCTGCCGTATATTATCTTTTTGCCCTTAAACTTATATATATGATTCCCTGTAACAAATGGGATATGAGTCTCGTTCTGGACGTCATCGCCGGCCTTTCGGAACTATATAGATTCCAAATGAACCGTAAAAGGGACTGTGATATTTGGAATCATGGCATTAAAGCCATGAAACATATTGATCAAGCATTACAAGACCCTCTCGCCACAAAGTTTTTAAGTCATAAAGAAATTCAAAAACGCAGGGCAATAAGGATCCATATTGCTTATTGTCTCGGCTTAACCGCTGAGGCTGATAAAGATTTCTCTACGGCATTAACGGCATTTCAAAATTGTCAAAAATTTGGGGATTGCGGTTTTAATACCGCTGATAAATTGGTCAAGAAATCGCACACGAAAGTTCGAACGCTTGAACCTCAGGTACCTAGAGTAAAACCCGTCTGTGTTGAATGCCAATACGAGGCCAAGGAATTAAAAGATATTTGGACACTGCTAGTATGCGCCAAATGTCAATCAGTTGCCTGTTGCAGTAAAGCTTGCCTAACAAATCATTTATCCACCCACCATGAAAATGAAGGTGAAGACAAGAAAACTAAATAGAACATATAGAACATATATATCTTCTCTAGAAAAAAAGAATAATCATAATTTATTTGTTTTATTATTTCTCCCGCGTAATTTTTTCTTACCTGTAAAAGTTTTTTATTCATATTAATATGTCATATAAGATCCTTACTTTTTGTAACGTACTAATGTTAATATTTTTGCGAAAAAATGTATATATAATATTAATGCTTAATAAATTTCTACTTTTTGTTTCTTTTTACTTAGTGAATAAAAAAAAATTTTTTTTTTTTTTTGTCGCCAGTAATCAATTTCTTTCTAAATATGGCTAATCTCAACTGCGGAAGGTGAATATAAACTTGCCAGTAATATATCTATAGATAACGCAAACGAAATAAAATTCATGTACAGAGAGAAAATCAACAACAAAGCAGAATCTTATTCCATGTCAAAATTTCTTTAATTTATTGTAATTCTCGAACCACAGCAACACATTTCACACCACGCGACCAATAAATAATTTGGTTGCGTAACAAATATTTTTAATTCGAAAAAAAAGTACCCCTGAATTAACCATTTTTAGAATTTTATTGAATTTATTAAGAACTAAATTGGTTATTTGAAATAAACGACGTAACATATTGAGAAATTAACCACTTTATTTGGACATGTAACCCGAAGAATTAAAAATTCGAGATATTATTATGTGCCACAATTATATTGAATTAAAAATTTGAATTTTTACAAAGTATTGATACAAAATAAATTATTTACGAAAAAATTTTCGTTCTTTTTTCTTTTTTTGCCATCAAAATATTATGAACAGAATGTTCCGTCTTTTTTTCTAATTCTCATGGAATAAACTGGAACTTTTTTTTTTGTGGAGAAAAAAAAACATACGGATAAATTGTTCATTTGATAATTGCTCATTTGATAATAAAATATTTATTCAATAAAATTACTACTTGTTCCCAGTCGAAAATCTAATTAAATGTGCCCTTATTTCATTTCCGAGAATTTCGATAACTTCTCAATCGGTTCGGTTTAAACCTAAACTGACCGCCGGTTTCGGTTTATTCATAAGAGTCCGAACCGAAAAACATTAATTTTAATCGTCACATATTATTTTTTTATTTTTATTTTTTAAATTAGTTTTAAAAAATATTTAAAAAGAGAAAATTTATTCCTCACCCAGGTGAGAATCTCACATAATTGTCACTTAGCATCACATTATTTTTCTCATTGTTGTCACCTGAGAGCAATCTCACCCAAGGTGAGGAATAAATATAAAAATAGTTTTTTTTTTTTTGTTAAATTTTGTATTTGTTTTTCATGAGATTAACTAATATTAAAATATAATATTTAAACCGAATATAACCGGTTCAGTTTACTTTTATGTTATTTATTTTATGAAACACCAGTATTAAAGGAAGATGTGATTTGGAAAATGCTATACAATGGACCCTTCTACAAGCACACCCCATAAAAAATTTGATTATAACCATATAGAGGGTTTATATTGTATTACTAAGTATTGGTCCTTATGAAAGGTGTACTTATAAGTGGGGATTTATATGATGTGGTTGTACAGGGGGTGACTATCTCTTAAACCGTCTAGTGGGCAAATTTGCACGCTAAAACGAGTGCATGTGAAAACTGACGGTTAGGGGTCCACTGTATATAATTTTTTTTGTTTCGGATAAATAAATTAATATTATACTATTTGAATTTATTATTTGAAGAACTTCAACTGAAAAAAAGAATCCATAAATATTAAAATTGTTGAAAACAAGGTGAAAATTCTTTTTTTTCTTTATAATTATTTGGTTTTGATCTATTATAATTTTTTAAAATCTTTCATGACTTGCATGACTTGTGAAAATGAAGAAGAAATAACAAATTATGTAAAAATTATAAGCCTGTAAGAGCATTTATCCGAAGGAGAGGTTGAATTTTTGAATTTCAAATAATGCACATTATACATCATCAAAGCGATTGAATTTAGTCAGAAAAATTTGGGATTGAGTCAAAATTATTGATGTGATACAACTATATTTCATTAATTGAATCAAAGTATAATAAATTTGAAATTTCATAGTAACTAGAAAGACCAGGACGTTATCACGCTATTTTTTTAGTTGGATCTCCTGATTTTCTACGTACTATAGAAATCGTAAGTTTATTTGCTCCAATTGATATCATTGTTTGTCTTGTTACTCCTATCGCGCTATTTCATTGTTTTTCTTGAGTCACCAATAATACAACTAAGAATATAAGACACAAAGATGTAAAGTATCAAAATGTGCGATGTAAAGATGTAAAGTGTCAAATGTGCGATGTAAACAAATATATCAGAAGATAACACAAATCCTCTACTATATAAATCTTTGTTATTTTATTTTACAAAACCTCCTTAGGAAGTGGAATCAATGTCATAATATCGAAGTGACTTTCGCCTTTTTTCAGGATTGATTATCATAGCTGATAATCGTCTTCCGGATATTCAAGAAGGGTGGCCTTTGGATTTCGTCACTTCTGTTCTTGCTTATGCCCAAATTAGGGGCTATGAGCTTCTTTTATTGGATCATAACTAAGAATCAGCCCACGAAGTCCGAGGAATTTCGTGTAAATATGTCTCTAAACACAGTATCATTTCAAATGCATGAATAGAGCAATTTCTGGTGAGCATCCTTTGTGGTTAACCTATTTAGATGACGGTGGTGAATTAAATGTTTCAAATGTGAGAATTGTGTAGTTTTGATAAAAATCTGATGAGCCTTGTCCTGATGGATACAAAGAAAAGAAGCGCGAGAATAGACTTGCTGTGATGTCAGTATATATCATTATATGCTTAAGACAACACATTTCTTTTATTTTAGGGATAGGAAAAAAGAATGGGAGGAAGGAAGAAGAGAGTTATCCTTATGGAAATAACAGAAGCGCGAGGATATTCTTGCTGTACTAGTATGTTTCATGATATACTTAAGGCAGTTCATTTCTTTTTTTAGGAAGGATAGGAAAAAAGAGGTGGAGGAAGGTAGAAGAGAATGGAAAAGAAGAAGTGTGCTATGTATGTATTAAACCATTATTTAATTATCTTTTAAAATTAGAAAATATGTAATACTAACTTAACTGAAAGCTTAGTTTATTTGTTATATACCAAATTTATTGAAAACAAAATTGTCCTTTAAATACGAAAATATACTAAAAAATAAAATATTTCGAAAATAATTAAGGCACTGGTGATAAACTTTACATATATAGTCCTAGTTCTAATTTGCTTTAGGTAAAAATTTCGCATGTAAAATGGTTATGATTGTGGTCATTATGAAAAACCACAAACAAATCTTTTTCTTGATTGTTGATTTAAGATTATTAAGAAAATATTTTTGTTCAAATTTTATTAAATTTCTTTTTTTTTTGATAAAAAATAAATGATGATTTGAATGTAATCATTGAAGTTGAAAATAAGGAAAATCTTTTATGGCACTTTCTAATATATTAAAATACCAATCGTAAAGGATTATGAAATATTCGGTCTAAAAAAATAATATAAAGTCAATTAAATTTTTGTTGTCATTCTTAAGTTATTATCAATAATAAAAAATACTAAAAATTTACTTTAAATATTATTTATTTGTATAGATAGATAGATAGATAGATTTATGAAGAAATTATTAATTTTGAGATTATTTGCAAATAAAAATTTGAGATTGTCATTAAAGTGTGCGGGAGAATCTCCGAAGAAATTTTCTTACATTAAACATTACATTACGACAGCAATGCCATATACATATAAAAAGATTCTTTTATAAATAGCTTTGGAAAGATATCAATTAGTGAGATCAGTTTTAGTTACAGACTTTATCTTTTTATTATTAATAGAAGTCAAAAAAACAATAATTATTTTTGATAAGATGATAAATGCAAAAAAAATATATATATATATATTTTTTTTTAATAAATTATTCTCAACAAATAAATTAAAATAAACAAAAAAAATTAGTAAATAAAGAAAAAAAAAATATGCCATGAATAAAATGTATCTACAATGATCATCCAAAGCTCATACTCACATTATCATATTAAAATATGTTTAGAATCTATTTAAAAAAAAAAAACTTAACTCCTAACCAAAGATGCAAAGAAAAAAAAACATCTAATCATTTGTATTATAATATATATATCTATCTATCTATCCGGAGAGAGATATAGATAATAATATGAAGAATTGGAAAAATTGTTTATATAATTTATATAATCATGATATTAAAAAATTATTCTCACTTGTATGAGAAATTACCCACACCCCACCAACAAATCCTATCACGAACAATATTAAAACACTAAACAATGTAATTTCAAATTCAATTCCTAAATTTTTCAATATCTGATAATAATTTATTTGATTTAAGTAAAAGTTATTATGATAGCAATAACAGCAGAATTGACAAAATTGACAGAATTGTTGTGGATTTTTTTTTTGTTGTTGTTGGTGATGTTGATGTTGTTGATGTTGTTGTTGTTGTTGATGGTAGTAATAGTATTCATGTTCATCATAATCATGAAGATCATAATGGATTACTGGAATGAAGATGTCATAAGACCTAGAAAGCGTGAACAAGAAGTGTGAAAAAGATGAGAGATTTGGATAAAATATTTTCAAATTGAAAGAAAAAATAAAATAAAATAAAATGAATGAATGAATGAATAAATGAATGAATGAACGAACGAATGATGAACAAGTGAATGAATTTTGTATTGAATATTTTACATATTTTACAAAGTAAATTACAAAAAAAAAAAAATACAAAAAATAGCAAAATAAAAACAAAAAAAAAAAAAAATACAAATACAAAAAAAAACAGCACAAAAAAAAAAAAAAATACAAAAAAGAAAACAAATAACATCACAGAATGACTATAAATTGAAACTTACTTTCAAGGTGTTCTCCATCATCGGGTCCTACACCAGTATATACAATATCCGATCTTCCCAAAGCTTTGATTTCAGACCTTCTTTTGTTAACATAAAAATATGCCAATCCAATATATGACACGATGATAAAAATGACCCAGGTGTATAAGAGAAATACTAATGTCTTTCCAACATTATATTCTCCTAACCCAAGAGTAATTTGAACGAACCCAAGAAGTGCAATTATTCTACCCCACCACCTATATAAAAATAAAGATAATTATTTTTAACCCTACGCATATAAAATAAAAATAATATATAGATATAAATATTCTAGATTATAATTTCCTTACCAGTGAAGTTTTGTCCACCAAGGAATATATTTACGGGATGAATCATAAAGTTTATGATGAATCCACCCAAGTGTAAGTTGACCAAAGAATAATCCAATCAAAATAACTCCCAACATCTTTAATAATAATAATAATAATAAAATATTAAACGTTTAATAACTTATAAATAAATAAATAATAAAATACATAATGAAATAATTTCGTAAGAAACTCACTTCATGAGTGTTTCCTGGATTAAATTTGACACCTGCTCCAATGGCCAATAATAAACCAATGACAAGCAAAGGTGCAGCCAAGAAAAGTTGAATACCCCAATGTAAACGGAACCATCCTTGTGGTATAACATTTCTGGCAAATCGAGCAATAAAAATTGCACCAGGAACAATTAATCCCCAAGTCAAAAACATTATTAATCCTATTAAAAAAGTTCATTAATAATAATACAAAATAATATAATCCCAAATAATAATCCCTTAATAATTATTAAATTACCATGTGAAATAATGTATTTATCATAAGTTGAAAGACCACCCGTCAATGTGATACGACCGATTGAATCGTGTTTAGCAATTACCGTAGTAGAAGGATTATCTTCCGGACGTGTAGTAGATTGCATTCCCCAAATAAATGCAGTAGTTGAAGAAGTTACAGTTGAATTAACAACAGTAGCTGGACGACTGAAGGATACAATAAATTGTCCATTGCTAACACCACTTGATGTATCTACTGTTATATCACTTTGTGAAGTTGTTACAGCGGGGATTGAATATGAATAAGCGATACGTTGTGAAATGGCCACCGTATTTGTGGTAGTTGGCCATGCCATCTTTTAATTAATTAATTAATTTATTTATTTATTTATTTATTTATTTATTTATTTATTTATTTTAAATCCATAATAATAATAAGTTAAAGTAAAGTTGATAATAAAAATTCAAAAAGATAAATTTACTTAAATTACTTACCACCATGTAGCTACCGATCATAGAGCTGCCGATACCTACTGCGATCCATCTATTTTATTGTGTGTAATTTAATTAATTAAATAAGAAATATTCGACTCGAATAATTCAATAAATCGGAAAAAAAAAAAGAGAAAAAGAAATTTTACCCAACAGTTGAAGGTGCAACCATTTTAAATTTCACTACATCACTTGAAGATGAAGGAAGTGTAATCGTAATACAAAAAGTTTTTTCTGTATTACAATTTGTGGTTTGAGAAGCAAAGACACCATCTAAAAAATAAGAATTGAAACGTTAATCAAAATCAATTGAAACATTTAAAAAACATTTAAAATACAAATATCAATTTTTTACCTTGCAACAGTAGGAAAATCATAAACAATGATAATAAAATATTTGATCGTTTCTTCATGACGTGTATTATGAAAACTTGAGGAAAATAAACAAATAAAAAAGTTCTTAACGAAAAAAAAAATAAAATAAAATAAAATATCGTCAAGGTTTCCTTTTTCACACTTCTTTCTTTTTAGTTGACCTTTTATTATTTTAATAATAAGAGAGGAATGAACAGAAACAAAGAGAAAAGGCCAGTTAAATGAAACAGATATTTGGCTGTGTCAAATAAAATAATATTTTAAGTGCACACCGAGGAATCAAGGAAGAGGCTTATGAATGAGGCGAAATTTTTTTTTTAAATTTATTTTGGCTTATAATAATATTTATTGTTTATTATTTATTAATTAATTTATTGGATACTTTAATATTTGTATTGTTACTGTCATGTATGCATGACATTGTGAAATGTAAATTAACATCTCTACGCGATTTCTAATGTTATTGTATTAAGAATAAGTTATGATCTTTTGAAATGTAAAATTAGGCATAACCTTTTAGCAAAATTATTATTTAACCAGATATATACTTGGGACTTGTTGATTGGATAAAATTCATAAATGAACTGCCATAACTGCGGGATATAAGTGGCTTTTGATTTCGAGATTCTTCCTTTCATCTCGTTGAGCTAAACTTGTCACTTTCTTATTTATCGAAAAACCTTTTGTTATTTTACTTTTGAGGCTTGTCTCATTGTAAATTATTCAGGTTTTACATGAGCCGCAACCGATTATAAAAAAGGAAAATTGGTGATCAGACCTTAGATTTGCAATATATTGAAAATATTTGTAGGAACGAAAAAAATTTTATTATAAAATAAGCGATTTGGAATATTGAACTTTTTTAGTCTTCAATTACAATTACTACTTTTTTTTTTTCTCGAATTACTTTCAATTACTTTTTTCATACATAACATACACATTCGAATATTCTGATTTAATAATTGTTTTGTTATCTCGATCATCGATCTATATTTTTAAAAAAAAACTTGTATTATTTATTGACATTTTTGCATTTTAGTATTTTTGTAATCCTTTTCCACATGCAACTAGTCAGTCATTTCTTTATATGGACTTTCTTTGAAACTTTTAGAAATTTTATGTAAAATAATTTGTAAACGACGGATATACTGTACATATGAATATACGAGAGTATTAATAATATATAAATTATTTGCCAAAAAAAAAAAAAAAATAATATATTTCTCGCATGGCGAAAGGGAAAAATTATAGAAATAATGAATTTATGCGCGTAGTAAATTGTTACAAGAAATTAGAATGAATAAATAGAATGAAGAATGATGGTAAATACGTGACCTCGCCATATGATCTAGGTACCATTTGTACTATTTTTACAAAAATAGTAGCTGGTAACTTATTTATTGACATTTACGGGTTTATGTATGTTTATTTGCGCGAAAATTTTTTTAATTTATTGATCAATTTATAAATTTGTAATACACTTATTATATTATGTTGAATTATTACAAGTTTTTTTTTTACAAGTTTTACTGGTTTCTCTTGATCTTCATTATTGTTGCTATTATTATTGATATTATTATTATTGTTGTTTCAAATTTTGAATTTTAGAGAACGACAGGTTAAAGTGTTGTCATTTTCAAGACAAAAATTCCTGATTCATTCGTGTGAAAATTATTATTATTATTATTATTATTATTATTTTATTAATAACTTATCATGAGGAAATCTTTTTTTTTCAAGTTATGCAGTTATCTGTTATAAATTTATTAAATTCATTAAAATTTTTACTAATGCATAACGGTAAATTAAATGAATAAATTAGATTAAAATAAATTAATAAATTATCATTCAAATTTTAGAAATAAATGACGATTGGTTTTTTTTTTCGAATTTTTATCTCAAATATTCCAAATCTATGAAAATGTTTATTTATTTCATTTAAAGAAAACAATGATACTTTTTTTTTTTTGTATTACCTAATTTATGTTAGATATTTATCGGGATCAATGAGATTTTTATTCATTGTTTTCCATATTTTTCAACATTGCATAATTTATATATTTTGAAACAATTACATGTGTAATAGTTGTATAAATTTCGATCATGCCTTTTACATTTATTTCTTTAGTACCACATTATTATTATTATATGTAATACAAAGATGATAGATCGAATTGATTTCTCTTGTATTCTCAATTTAATCAAAAAGGCTAAAGAATTCATAATTTTTATAGAGAGATATATATAAAAATGTTAACAAATTTAAAATATGTATCCCTTTGATTATTAAAAAAGAAATTTCAAGTTTTTATATATATTTCAACTGCATATATCTATATTACGAATTCGCATGTGCATTAATTTGTGCTATTTTTATTAACATATACATGATCAAATAATTATTTTAGAAGAAGAATGGAATGTAATTAGCAATAATTAAAGATACACAAGAAAAATTCTCTTCAATAAATAGTAATAAGAATTTTTAAAATTTCACTCGAAAAAAAAATTCCTATATAAGTGTCCATGATTCTTCTCTCGTTTCATTATTATCTTCTAATATTCTTTTTCTCAAGAATAAAAAAAAATTCTCTCAAAATTATAATAATAAAAATTATCTCAAAAATCTAATAATTATAATAATAATATAATAATAATATCAAAATTCTCTTAAAAATCTAATAATTATAATCATAATAATAATTTTTCCAATTTCTAATAATAATAATATAATCTATAATATTCCGTAATATTCCGAAAAATGAAATTCTCTTATACAAATTCTTCTTCAATCACTCTCTTGGCATTCACGTTATTCTTATTATTTAACATTTTCTCATTCATCATTGTATCCGAATCTGCTCCTGTGCCTCAAAAACGTCCGTCTGATAGTAAATTATTTAATATTTATTTTTTATTTTCTTTTATATCATATAATTTTTATTTTCTTCTTTGATATTAATGATTATAAATTGTTATTGTTTATTTATTCAGGTGGTGATAGGTATTCAAGATTTTCCACTTCAAGATATGATCCTGGTACTGCGGAATAACAATTCAATTTATTCTTCTAATTATTATTACGTTATTACATTAAATTAATTATTTATGTATTAGTTTATAAAATTATTATGTAAGAAATAATTTTGGTTTCAAAATTTCTTTCTTAGTTTCTTTCTTTGATTATTGTGCTATCCTTTATGAATCAATAATAAAAACGCAACCATAATTAGTAATAAAAAATGATGATCCTTTCTGTCTTTCCATATGAATGATCTCATAGTGATGTAATTATACAAATCTGGTAACAATGCCTTCGCACCAAAAAAATGCTGCGTCAAGAAATAAAATACAGTTTTTGATTAATTCAAAAAGATATATAAATAAATACAGTTTTGATCAATTCAAAAAAAAAAAATTTTTTTCCATATATCTTTTTACTAGAGTATTTAACTTAATTTAACTTGAAAAAATAAAACAAACATCATTCACAATAATTTTTTTTTTAAAAAAAAAATGGAACAAGAATATTTAAGACCTTTTTATCAATTGCTCTCAAATAATCAATTACAATCTGCTCTCACAGCATGGCTTCCAGAGAAACTTCAAGATTACCTTCCTGGAATAATGGCTGTCGATATGTTCATTACTTCATTTGTTGCCGCAGCTATTTCTACCATATTATATGGATTATCCAAATCAATTTTGTCAATTTTCTCCTCTGGTATATCGTTTCAGAAAGGAATTATAACTATGCAAATTGAGTATTACGTTGAAAGTGTTTTTGGTGAAGAGAAAAATAGACTTTATGAAGCTTTGGCATGGTTAATTTCTCAACAAACTCAAGACCTTCGTAAAGGAGGGTTCCTCGTGCAACCAACCAATGCACTCAAATCGTATGAAGAAATTGAGGATGTTTGTTGTCCTCCTGGATTTAACGTATTACCCGAGAAAAATCAAAAAATTGAAATCACCTATAACAAACGAGTTTTTAATGTTGACCTTAGAATACCACCAGATTCTGAACAAACGATTCATAACAATGAACGAACTAATTCCAACAATGGTCTTTTTGGTTTTGAACGAGTAAATAGAGGAAACAAAAATCAAAAATTGAAACCTTCAATTTATTTATCAACCGTTAGAAATTCTAGTGATAGTGTTAGAGCTATGTCCGAATTTATAAATGAAGTTACGAGAGCTTTTCTGGAAAAACAACTCGAATTAAAGAAAAGATCAAGATGGGAATATAATGAATGTTGGGAATATGTACAAGCTTTACCCACAAATCGAGGGTTAGATACTGTAGCATTAAATGAAGAATATGAGGAATTATTAAAAAAAGAATTAAATGCATTTGTAAAGAATAAAGATTTTTACGCAAGAATTGGGATTCCTTATCGACGTGGAATTTTACTTCATGGAAAACCTGGAACCGGAAAAACGAGTTTAATAAATGCCATATCTTCCGAACTTAATCGAGATCTATATTTCGTTAATTTAAAAAATGTTAATAGTGATGAAGAATTAAGTAACATGTTTTGTCAAGTTCCTGCTAATGAAATTATTGTTCTTGAAGATATTGATACCCAATCAACGGTAGTTCACAATCGAATGTCAATAATATCAAAAGAAAATGAAGATAACAATAAAGATAATAATAAAGATGATAAAGATAAAGATAACAAAAATAAAAATAAAGATTATGGTTCTGGATTCAGTCTCTCAACATTCTTATCATGTTTAGATGGTCACATCTTAGCTAGAGGAAATATAATAATCATGACTACGAATCATCTTGAAGTCATTGATCCTGCTTGTGTAAGAGCTGGTCGAATGGATTTAAAACTAAATTTAGGTTACGCGACTCATTATCAAATTAACAAAATGTATCGAAGCGTTGTCGAAGATCCCAATGTGGAATTTCCCAAAGACATAATGAATCAAATTCCCGAACGTTTATTACCACCTTGTGAAGTTATGATGTCTATGGTATTATATCGAGAAGAGATTGACTTGATACCTAAGAAGATTTTGGAATTGGTTGAAAAATATAAAAACATGAATCCCGAAGAAATTGAAAAATATATTTCCGATTTAAATGGTATTCCCCATTATGATATTTCAAATATCTCCACGAAAAGTTTAACAATGGATGAAATGTTTGATAAATCTGTGCGGCAGTATCGTACTAGTCGTACTAGTCGTACTATGAGAGGCGCGCCAATGATCCCTACCCCATTCCCCATGAATCGTCTTAATAAGAATTTATCTAATCGGTGGTAGAAAAATAAATAGATTTTTTTTTTTTTAAAAAAAAAAGCATAAAAAAAATAAACACATACATATATATATATATCATATAGCATTATATTTCTTCTAGAATATATAAATAAATTTCAATTATCCAAGTACAATCTTCTATTTGTTCTTAAAAAAATGTTCTCAATAAAACGTACATCTTCGATTTGAATTGATAAACAACTATAATCAGCCCCGGAAAAAGAATTATAATTCAAAGTCTCGTTAATTTGCTTCCTATTACTATATGAAATTTATTTAATTTGGTTTAAATTTTACTACCTTTTTTTTATTGTTTAAAAAATATTACGTATTTCATTTTTTTTAACATGTCAAAAGTTAGTGGTCCGATTCAGATATCATTTATTTATCTGCAAACAGATAATCCGCAGACTCCATAGCGGATGCGGATTGCTACGAATCGAAATTTAGTTTTGTGAACGGATTTATAATAGCAGATAATGACGGATAAAATTTTGTTTTTCTTGTTCTAGCCTTTACATTCCACTTTCTTTAATAAAGTTTAAAGATTTCTAACCTTCTAGACATTGATAACGGATATTTGAAAGGATCCGTGGATATCCACATATCCGTACTAGAACCACTAATCAAAAGATTATAGTATTGTAGTTTTATTCTGATTGTGGGTATTAAAAAAGTGACCTATGACAATAACTGATAATAAATTAAAAGGTTAATTAATGATTAACATCGCACATATATTGAAACAGTATCGGGTATTTTTCTTGGGTATTGCTAAAGCTCACGGGTGATGATTGTCACACTAGGCAAAATTAGATAATTCCCTGATCAACCTTTAACCCTAACTTTGCCCGGTGGTGACAATCACCACTGGGTGAGCTTTAGAAATTTTCAGTTATTATTTTATTAATTAATAATTTAACATCGCGCATATATTGAAACAATATCGGATTTGATATGGTCAAAAGAACTAAATTCTGAACCAACATTACTTCAACATCATGAACTTTGCTAAAAGTAAGAATTCTAAAAAATGAGACTTATAAATCAATTAGCCTGTAATTTTCTCTATATATACGAAGCCTGTTCAGAATTGTTGGTATATTATCATCTCAATAATCATTCAGGACATTATATATACCTGAAGAATCTAATATTACTCTCCTTTATTCCTTAAAAATCAACACTTATACAAAAAGTTTTTTCTGTTCTGGATAACAGAAATTCTAATCTTATCATTAATTTTTAACGCATATATCCTACCTACCTTACAAAAGCGACGATGAAATTTTTCCTTTGTTTTCTCATTATCTGTTGTATCGTCTGTAGCATTCCGGCTCATGCATTACCTGTTAATGAAGGTTAATATCAATTCTCTTTCATTTACTTTATATTAAATTTTTCTCGTAAATATTTCAGTTTCTAACCATATATTTAATGCTTGATTGATATTTCATTGATAGATCAATCTCCCCGCTTCGTGAAGCGTTGTAGTTTTTTCAGTAGACTTATTGGTGATTGTGATGATGGGGTTGAATTTGGTGGAAATTGTTCGGTTCTACCTTGTAAAGATGATCTGGAATGTAAGGTTAATCAGAATGGAACTCCTACTTGTACAATCCCCTGAAAAAAGTTATTTGGCACTATTTTTTTTCGTAAAAAGCCCATCATATAAAAAACTTTTTTTTATTAGTAAGTAAATATTAAACATAATTGAAATATAGAATATGTAGTATTTATAGCTTGAATTTTGTTTTTTAAATTTTATGTAAAACAATCACAAAATTAAAATAAATTTCACTTTATAATCATTCTTGATCTCCTAATCAAAAAATAATCGGAAGACTTTAAATATATATATATATATATTTAAAATTTCATCAAATTCATTTTGAAACTAATGAATATAGTTAGAGAAATATTAAAATTTAATTTACTTAAAATTTTATATAGGAAACTTATGCGAAAACATTTATAAAAGCCATATTTTTATTAAAAAAATTAATACTATATAGGGTCACTGTTACTCCGTGATACTTTACAATCAAATAGAGATAAAATATTTAAGTTTTTTACATGAACGTGCAATAATACGTACTGTAGATTCACTAATTAAGCTGAACGAGTCAAAGATCGAAATATTATAAATTATGGCCATATCACTGAGATGTCCACATAAATCTATTATTTTTTTTTGTCTGTCAATTCAATCCAATATGTAAAAATAAGTCTCTTATATTAGGTCCGTGAAATGGTTTCAAGTTCTTACATATAGCTAAAAATTTTTCTAGGTGGAGATATTTCACGGCATTGCAATACCAACCAAAACTGGTTAACATGCCTTATCATCTTAATTCTAGAATTTCTACTATTTTGAAAAGTTTAGATTGCATCATATGCGTTATTTTTACATTATCACTTGAAATAAATGTGATCGGAAAAAAAAATAAATTATGAATACAGAAACTGAAGAGTCAAAGACTCGAAGCTTTAATCTGAACTAAAAGAAAAGGAAGTATAAAATCTAATATTTATTTTATTTACAATCCTCATATAAATATGTCGTTATTTTATCTTGAACTATCCATAATTTCGTGCTCAGTGGATTAACACTCATTTTTGTTTGTTTTACCCTGTATATGCGGTGTTGTAAGAATTGTGCTGTTCTTCGTATATCCTCTTTCCCCTTTAAAGCACAATCTTGTCCAAACTGTAAACCCCTGGAGATAATTTCTACATTTTCATTATGAACAAGTGGAAACAATAAAGTTGATCGATTAGTCCAAGAAAGTCAACTAGAACCGAGACATTATGATTAGGATTGTTTGAGATGAAACATCTCGAGAATCGATGACTTCTAATCTAAGCGCTAGTCATCTCGTGTGAGCCCATACGCCCAAATTTACATGACCCATTAGTGAATGTTACACGTGGCACCCGAAAGCGTATAGACATTTAGGCAAGGATACCGGTTGAGTCTTGGATTACAGAAATATTATTGTCCATGCATATAGCTGGAATCGATCCATTGACCTTATGACAAGATTCTGGCGGATTGAATATTAGAAGGGGGATTAGGCACAGTGATAAAGCAGCGCGGGACAATATGCCAGAAGAATATGTAGCAATGTCTAAAAATTTTAATAAAATGATTGCATATTTAGTTAGTATAATAATTATAATTAAACTGATTCGTCGTGTTTGAAATGATATTTATTTTATTATAAAAATACACACTATAAAAAATAATTAAAATATGTATGTCTCAAGATCCTGTTACAAGGGAATATGCTATAATCATGTATTATTGTAAAGGTGGGGATAGACTATGACATGGACCGCAGTTCAAGGTTTAAAAAGAATTCACTATCTACAGCAATTTTTTATGCTCAGAAGTGGTTATATCTGAAGTTTTTGAAGAGAGTTAGCGTAAGAGGGATTTCACACTATTATAAAAACAACTGACAGCCTTGGCTAATCAGTTTCCTGATTTATCAGGCAATGATGGGTCGAGCCGTAAATTATTATTTTAATTTTAGCTAACTCCTTTATGTAATTAATTGTATTATAAATTGTGTATTTATTTTTCAAATATAATAAACATCCTGGAATGAGGTTCCGTTGGTTAAAAAAAAAATTGTAAAGGTGGAGATTTGAAAGATTTCCATTAAAATAAAGAGAAACCATTGTTTTGAAAAGACAGATTAATATATATATATATATTAAATGAATTATGATTAGATGAAATTTATACGTGACACCTGAAATATTACGTGAATGATAATTGTAAATGAAATCATGTAATCCATCCCAGAGACCAATTAGTAATGAAATAGATAAAAGTTATAAAATGTGAAGAAATGAAAAATAATAAAAAAAAAAATAATATTGATGTGGAATCAGAAAGATCAACAACACAACATCCTGTAGTGCTATACATGTGATTTTTTCTTGTATTTTTTTCATTCTGTGACAACGTGTACGATAATAACCGGTAAAAAATAAATTTAGTTACACAGCATTTTCAATTATTGTTGTATAAATATAGCATCATGTTCTGTTAATCGCAAAATTGAATAAATTGAATATAAAAATTTTGAATAAGAATAATGTCAAAATTAAAAGAAAAGTTAACAACAACATCATCAACATCAACATCAACAATTAAAACAAATATAAAAAGTAAAACGACGACGACGAATAGTATCGAGAAACCCTCAAATTTCATTGGAGCGATTCTATTTGGAACAGCATTTGCAACACGTCTTATATTATTTCAGTTTTCTAATATTACTCAAATACTTGGTAGTCGAGTAGAGATTGTGACGCCGGTAACGAGTTTTAACCGACGTATGTGGTTATAACAAATAATAAGTAGGTCAACAACAAGTAGTGACCTTTCGTATGAATGAAACAATTTTTTTATAAAATTATTATTATTATTGTTATTATGTAGTAACGGAAGGTCTCTATTTATTTGATAATGGAGTTTCACCTTATGATGGAGGAGTTTTTCATCAGGTAAATAATTTCTGGTGTAGGATTTTTACGTTTTTGTTATTTATTTATTTATTCATTTAAAGAATTAAGAATTAAATGATATTTATATAAATATATAAATATATATATATATATATAGGCACCATTACTATTAGCATGTTTTCAATTACTTGGATATCTTCCAAGTTTTTCGATCAAATTAATTTATATAATAATAGATTTAGTGTTGGCTTATCTTTTGGCAAATATTACAAGGATAAAACAAGAATTATATAAAGATTATCCACGATTAGATATAGAATTGGATGAAATTAATCCTTGGATTATTTCTGGACTGTATCCTTTTTTATTTTTTATTTTTTATTTTTTATTTTTTATTTTTTATTTTTTATTTTTTATTTTTTTATTTTTTATTTTTTTTATTTTTATTATGATTATTATTATTTACATTATATATTAATACAGGTATCTATTTAATCCATTAACGATTGCTTCATGTCTCTCACAATCAACAATTATATTTACCAATCTATCAATTATTCTTGGAACTTATTATTCTCTTAAAAGTAAGAAATACAATAATAATTATTTGTATTTTCTAATTTATTTTAATTTAATTTATTTTATTTAATTTAATTTATTTAATTTTTATTATTTTTTTTAAAAAAATTATTTAGATAATAAAAGTTATGGAATGTTTTGGATTGCTATGGCAACTTATTTAAGCTTTTATCCATTAATGTTAGTTATTCCTACTACATTTATGTTTACTAATAGTGCAAAATTTAGAGGAAAGAATTTAAAGGTTAATATAATAATAAATTGGGGGTTTTTTTTTCTATTTATTTAATTTTTATTTAATTTTAATTTTTAATTTTAATTTTTAATTTTTTTTCGTCATAATTTTATTTTTTTTTATCAGAATGAAATTTTTGGATGTGCGGGTTTATATGTTGGATGGTTGACGGGATTATTAATTTTGTCTTATTTATTTGTTAATTCCTGGGATTTTTTATCCGCTACATATGGAGTAATGTAATTATTATTTAATCATTATTCATTCTTAATATTTATATATATATATATATATTATAATTAATAATATTTATTATTATTTTGAATCCAGTCTTCTCTTGCCAGACCTAACACCTAATATAGGTCTGTTCTGGTATTTCTTTATTGAAATGTTTGATCAGTTTAGAAGTTTTTTCTTGGTGGTATTTCAATTGCATGCATTCGTTTTTGTTGTTCCTGTATCTTTAAAATTCAGGTATGGAAAATTTTATATTTTAAAAAATATCAAATATATTTATTTATTATTTTTTTTTTCATTTTATTTTTATAATTTTATTATTTATATAATTTATTTATTTTATTTTATTTTATTTGTGTATAAAAGGAAGCATCCCTTGTTTGTGGTTTTTATGCTGAGTGGAATAATGGCAGTATTTAAGTCATATCCATCCATTGGTGATGCTTCTCTTTATCTTGCTTTCTTACCAATCTATTCTGAAATTGTAAAATGTAATTATTATAATTTCTATTTGTTTTTTCTTAGTTTATTTCTAATATTTTATTTATTTCTCTGATCTTAATCCTAATCCTAATCCCAATTTCAATAATAATAATAATAATGATAATGATAGATATGAGATATAACTATCTTACCACAAATATATTCTGTTATTGTTCAATATTATCACCAATCTTTTATCATTTATGGATATATGCAGGTAGTGGTAATGCTAATTTCTTTTATGCTATAACTTTAGTATATAGTACAGGTAATATTATATTATTAGTGGATGTTACTTACTCTATGCTTAGAAGGGAATTTGATATTTGGAATCCTGATTTAAAGAATTGTGAAATTACTCAAAATTGATAATAGAGAGTAGGTGACAGTAAGTAATTAGCATAGCTTGTGAGCATTTAATAATAACAATAATAATAATGGTGAGTAATAGAGAATAAAAAAATCTGAGAAAATTTTAAGACAGTATATAAAGTATATAATATCTCCTTTTTTTTTTCTTTTCTGAATGTATTTTTTTTTAATTTTTTATTTTTTCCTTTTTTTTTAAAAAAAAAACACAACTCTTGTATATCAAAAATTCACATTAATATTATACTTTTGTAAAATAAATTAATTAATTAATAAATAAATAAATGTGAAAGAATTTAATCAAAAATTTCATACATATATAGTATAATGTATGCTTATTTGATATTCTATTTATGTTTATTATGATATTATGCTTATATTCTGATATTTATACTTTACAATACTATGTTAGACTTATTTGATATTTATACTTTATGATGATTATTACTTAATGATACAATATTATGAGGTCTCAGCGACGGGAACAACTAATCCTAATTATACTTTAATATATATTTATTATTATCATTTCTTTACAGTAATACAGTTAATAACAGTTAATAACAGTTAATAAATAATTCTATAATTACATTTTTGGAGATTGTTTCATTATAACCTTAGAACGATAACGATATCTAATAGACTTAAATTTAAAATCGATCAAATACCGATTTGGTTTTTTCGTTTGGCGTGCGCGTACAGGGATATTTATGAATATCTGACGTTATATAATACTTTTATATAATCGATATCATTGTGTAATTGCATCGGATATTATATATCGTGCGTGCATATTAATTATAGAAACAATAATTAAAAAAATAATTTCGAGACCAAGCTTTAATTACATGAAGTGTTACTTAACGCGTTTTATAAAATAATTACCTAGGGGTAAAAGTTTTATTCATTCATTCATTGATCTCGACTTCTTTATCTTTCTGTTTGTTATATTTGTCAAAGTTTATTTCCACGATAAGAAAAAAGAACGAACACAATAAATCTTATTTTGTACTACTTTAAATAAAGTTTTTTTTTTTTTAAAAAAAAAAAAAGGTTTTCGTTGGACATCCTACAAACCATTTTACCCACTTATAAAACACTTAACTTTCGATATTTACAAAGAAGGTAATCAAAATGATTTCTTAATTATTTAGTCAAAGTAACTTTTACGAATCATTGCCACTTTGGTATGTAATATGAAAGAAGGAAAAATGAATTTATGAAAATTTTCTGCACTCCTGGTCTATTCACACTATCATATCATACAAACTCATACACATGATACACAAAATTCAAATTCATACACATAATGCACATTCAACTTTCATGTAACAGTTTACAAAAAGAAGAAAGAGAATATGCATTGCATTTGAAAATCATAATGATCATAATAAAAAAAATTAAAAAGGTGAAAATGAAAAAAAGAATGATCACGCTAAGTACGGAGAATTTGCATAAGTTGCATACTTGCATAAATTTTCATAATAGATTGTATAGTTTCCATAGTATTATTATGCCAAGGAAAACATAACAAATAATGAAAAAAAAAAATGAAACAAAAATAAAAACTTTAAACTGTAAATAGACTTTTTTTAAATTGTTTCTATTGAATATTCTTAATATTCTTTAATTTAATTATTCTTCTTTAATGATTTTCTTTCAATGATTTTCTTAATATTTTTTGTTTCGCTTTCTAGATTCTTCCTAATTAATTTTCAATTTTTTATGCAAAAAAACATTGATGACACGAGCTCTTCGGAATTCTTATATTTTCTACATAAAGAAGTTTTTGAATATTTGTATAATCCAAAAATGGAAATTTTCAAATAATGGATTTTGTTTTTCCTATTCTATTTCACATATCTAATATGTAAATAGTATGTAAAGTGTGCATATAACTGATGAATCATCTCGTTGTTCTTTTGTTCTATCAGATGTTGTGTGATGATGAAAAATGTAAAATTGGCGTAAAAAAAAATTAAATATACTCACATATATTACTATTCATTTATGTTCGTTTTTAAATAAAATTGTCCGAATTATTAAATAACTTGGTAAAATTACAGAAAATAAGTCAAAGTTAAACGTGATTAATGATGAGATATGATGGTAAAAAAAAAGAAACGTAGATTATGAAACAATAGTATAAATGTAAAAAATGTATAAATGTAAAAAATATATAAATGTAAAATGTACATTTGTAAAAATGGTATAAACTTATTAATTCTTTTCATTTTTTATTATCTACTTTTTTTTTTTCTCAAGAAAACCTGTTAATTATGCACTCCCAGCCAAATATCATCTTTTTTAGAATAGCTTATCATAAATCAATTATTATTATTATTATCATTATTATTATTATTATTATCTTATTATAATTTTCGCATCAATCTCATTAACTCGATGAACTAAAAAAATCACCTGTTTATCTTGTTCGTTATGGCAATTCATTTCCCTCAACATACTCATTTATCAATTACTAATGCAACCAGTCACCAGTCTTTGTTTTTACTCATTTGGTGGCAAAAATTTTCTCAATGAATGAATCTCTTTACGTATTAAATCTTGTTTTTTTTACATTGAAATAAAATGATTGGTTATTTCAAAAAATTCTACTTTATTAAGTTAAATAAATAATTTTAAGAAGAATAATAATAAATATAATAAAAGTAATAGTAAAATAAATAAACATTTAAAAAAAGAATGTCAATAGATATATATATATACATATAATCATAAAAACTTTAAAATTTATAAAACTTTTTCTTTATTTTCTTAAATATAGAAACGTTTACTTGAAACACAAGGGGGGATGATTATTGTCATCATTCCAAACAAAAAAAAAAAATCACCTCGCATTATTCCAGTAGAAACCTGGTATGTACATATCGATATGTACAGCATAATATATACATATATAACGTTTGAATAAAGTAAAAAGGTTTCCAACTATTTATAGTATATATGTATTAAATGTATAAGTTCTTCAATATATGTAGTATATGTAAAAAAATATAGTTTATAAAAATATATTTAGATAGATATTAGATATATATATATACACACTTATCTCAATCCATCTTCTAAACTTCTAAAACAGTTTCATTCTTACCGATATCAAAATTTTTATCCTTTTCTTTTCATTTTTTTTTCTCTTCTAAAAAACAAAAAAAAAAACAATAATTATTTAATTAATTATTGATAACAATAAATATTCATTATATTAATATTAATTAAAAAAAAAAAAGTCGTTTAAATAAAATTACCAAAGCTTATAGCAATTTGTATATAAATTTTTAGAATATTCATATTATTATTATTCGAATTTTCGTTATTCAAATAAAAAAATTTTAATAATAAAATTTAATAACAAAATCTAAACAAAAAATGTCCGAAACAAGAAGACTTGCTGTTTCTTCATCAATTCGCCCTTCAACAATCTATACTTCAAATCCATTATCACGTGATCGACCTATATCATCATCCCGTCCTTTATCCACTCACTCTACACGCCCATATTCTTCTATTCAAGATAATTCAAAACTCTCCTTTCAATCATCATCACGTCCCTCTACGATTTATATATCCGCCAATGTTTCTCAATCATTTAAAGTAGTACGTCGTCAACGACAACGAAAACCAAGTCGTCGAGGTACTCATAACGTATTAAATCAAACTTTGGATAATTTTTATAATACTTTAAGACGTACCAAAACTTATCAAACCGTTAAAAGTGCAAAGAAATGGGTTAATGAATATGAAAGTTATCGAAAATCAGTAATATTAGAAGAGAAAGAATATGAAAATTATCGATTTTCTATGATCATGTCATTAAACGAGAATGAAAATGAAAATGAAAATTATGATTATGAGAATTGGAATGATTATGAACAACAAGTTAATGTTAATAATAATAATAATAATAATAATAACAACATTAATAATCGTTATCGAAGATATGATGATGAAAATAATTCTTCTATTTCTCCCGTAACAAAAAGACAATCTCGTTTATCACCATTATCGACATCGACAACATTAGGTAGAGAACAACAAATGATCAATAGATATCAAAACAGTTTGAGTAATAATCAAAAACATAAAGTTACCGAACCACTTTACTCGAATTATTTCTAAAAATATCATTCATTTATATTTTATTCAATCTATATATTATTTGTCACGTGTGCAAACACAAAATTCTTTTTCTCTGGTCAACATCGTCAATTCAACTTTACCTTTTTTCTCTCTTGTTGACATCGTCGACTTTAAAAATTCAACCCCCATTACTACCACTATACCCTTGTACATTTTCTCGTTCTTCACTTCTTTTTTATAACATCTTTTTTTTCATATTATTATCACAAAAAAATATAATTATATATATTACCAAATTATTCTTTTTTTGAAACTCAATTTTCTCTCAGAACAATAACAAACAACAACAACAATAATAATAATAATAACTTCTCGATTACTAACCAAATTGTTTGTTATTTATTATTTATTTACTTATTTATTTTTTATTTATTGAGTGGAGCTTTATTTATCTTTAGTTTAAATTTTTATTTTCGTAATTTTTTTTTTTAGTTTTTTAGTTGAGATAGAAAAATGGGTTTCGTCACTTGTAAATATAAAATTAAAATTATACATACATTTCAAAAAAATAATAAATTTACCTTAAGAGCGATCGCCCTGGTGGTGAATTTTTTTTAAAAAAAATTATTTATATTATATTTATTATATGTTTTATTAAATAAAAATTAAATAAATAAAAAACAGTTTATTAAAAAAAAAACCCCATAAATTTTTAAAAAATGAATTTAATATACATGACATGATTTAAAATCAATCAACCAACCACCAAGTAAATAAAATAAAATTACAAATAATTTGAGTTATTATTATACATGTATACTAATTTTCTAAAATAAAACTATTTGAATATAAAGAGAAATTTAAAATTGTTGTATTAAATTTTTATAAAGTATCTTTCACCTTTGTTCTTTTTCTTACAAAATCATGTTGATCTTCATTTGATAATTCTTCTAAAGTTTTTCCTTTCGTTTCAGGAATTAAGAAAGTGAATAATAAACCAGCAAACATGAAAGCAGCAAAAATCTGTAATAGTTGAGGTAGAAAAGCATTAGAGCCTTTTGCTCCTCCTCTATCTTTTAATGCACCAAATCCTACTTGAGCAATAATAGCTCCTAATTTTCCTGATGCTGCACTAATACCGTGACCAGTTGATCGATAACGGGTAGGGAAAACTTCACCGGGAACAATAAATGTTGTTGCATTGGGTCCAAAGTTCATAAAGAACTATATATATATTTTTTTTTAAAAAAAAAAAAAAAATTTCAATTAATTTTAACATATTTAGCATAGAAAAATCCAAATAAAACAAAAATAATAATAATACCTGAATTAATGTAAAGATTACAATGAAAAGAGGTATAGATTTATCTTTAATTGGGTTAAAACCAAATCCGAGAACAATGAATAATGCGGTAAGAGCTGTAAAGCCCATAAGTTGTATAGGCTTTCGACCCCATGAATCCACTAAAGCAACGGTAAACCAATATCCAGGAACGGTACCCAATAAATTTATTATAATGTTACCAATTGAGATATTCCATAAAGTTTGGAATGGAGTACCTTTACCATAACCAATTTTTTCCAATATAAAAGAATTATTTAATCCGATTCCGTAAAAAGCCACATCAAGGAAAAACCAAGTCAAAGAAGTTCCAAGTAAAATTTTTCCATTTTCCCATTTACTAAAATATTTCTTAAAATCACTCCAAGAAGCTTTAGGAGCATCGACTTGAACAAATGGTTGAGTATTATCACGCTCTTCATAACCACCAGTTTCTAATACATCAGTAATATCTTTAGCTGCTTGATCAATGTTAAGTTCAACATCCATAGTATATCGGGGAGTTTCTGGAATGGTAAGACGAAAGTAAAGAGCAATTACGCCAGGAACAGCACCCATACCCAAAACAATTCTCCAAACATAATCAATATTTGTATGATTATCTAAAATAGATGACTTGAAACAAGCTAAAGTAATAACTGATACGATGGCTGCTGACAGGATACCAAAACCCTGCATAGCGAAAACTGCTGCAACCATTGCACCTCTTCTTTTTGTGGTGGCGTATTCACTAGTAATAACTATTTTAAATAAAACGATTGATAAAATAATAATTAATAATTAATTGATGTAAAATGAGAAATATTAGAAATTAAATATTTTAAGAAATTAGATCGTACTTGCGGATAAAGGGTAATCTCCGCCAATACCGATACCCAAAATAATTCTCCAAAAGATGAGAATTCCATTGAAAGATACTACATAGCTGGATGCCGCAAGAGCAGATGCCATTGTAGCAACTATGATAATCATCAATTCAATACCATACATCTACAATGTTATAAAAAATATATTAACAATAAATATTTGGGTTTTGCTTGAGTTCACCGGTGGTGATTGTCACCTCACCACCAGGAAAGATAATAATTCTATGTCTAATTGTGACAATCACCACCTGGTGAGTTTTAACAATTTTCTATATTAACGAGAAAAAATATTTACCTTCTTACGTCCATAGTGATCAGCTAATATACCGAACGCGAATTGACCTACCAAAGTACCCACCGGTGCACTAACTTTTACACCTATATCAATATTCGACGGAAGAGAAGAGGTGTTGAAGTAAACATAAGCCAACATAACGGACACAATATTTATAGCAAAAAGATCGTAGGCATCGGCAAAGAATCCTACACCAGCTACTATGCAAGTTCTAATATGAAACCATCCAAATTTGGCATTATCGATTTCCTCTAAAGCTTTTCTACGTTTAGAATCATATTCATCAACTTCAATTACTTCTGATTTTTCATTCATGATTATTTAATTTTATATTCTTTTTTTTTTTAAACGAACCAAGAAAAATCAAAAGAAAAAAAATCAAAAAGAAGAAAAACAAGAAGATATATATTATTTAATTTTTAAAGTGAATTTTTTTTTTTCGTGAAAAAAAATTACAAATTGTAAAAAATACCTTGATACTTAAATACATTTTAGATTATATCTTTTAAATTATATAATAAATAATTTGTTTTGTTAATAATATTAAAAAATTCAAACAATCGGTTCCCCGAAGGTTAAAAAATAGACGCGCGGTAAACTAATTGCTTACATTATCCTTTAATGGTAAACACCTTTAATTATTGGAAAAAGATATGCAAGGTGCATTGGCTAAATTCTTGGCATCAGACGCCATTCTGATTGGCTGGCACATTACCAATATTCTTTAGAATTCTTTAGATGAGATGTACACCGTATCACCTAAAAAATGTGGAGATTATCTGATGTGATATTCGCTAAGATCTAAAAAACAAACCTTAACCCTCATTTTGTATGCATTGTTTCTCATTCAAATTTTTTTTTTTTTGTAAAAGAAGGTATTGAAAATCTGTTCTCGAGAGCGATATATTTGAAACCAATTATTGAATTTAATTAGAATAATTTGTTAAAACTAAATCCTTTTTCGATTATAAAATTATCATTTGGGTTTTTGTTGTCCAAAAAAAAAAAAAAATAAAGAAATCTAATTAACTTCTTTTGAACGAAAAAAAATATTCCTTTGACTTTTCAAAAAGAAAGGAAAGTCAAATGATCAACATCAATTTTTAGTTTAATTCAATAAAAAAAAAAAGGGGAATGGTGGCTAAAGCATGTCCATCATGTGATTACCCGAAATTAAGTATGCCTCCCAACACTTTTTATTAATGCACCAAGATATGTTTAGACATCCGTTTCTTGCATTTTTCGTGGTTTGCATCGTCGGGCTGATCCGTATAAACAAAAATTCACGATATTAATTGGCTTTTAGACGACCCCCAAAATATATCGCTTAGAAAGGAAAGGTCAAAGAAATAATTAAAAATTCTTTTCTGTTTTCAAAAAAAAATGTGGTTTTTTGACAACAAAGAAATATTATTAATTTCATTATAAATAGTTGAAATTGTCGAACTTCAAATGTCAATCGAAATTTTTAATTTTTTAATTTATTGATTACATTATTATAAATTTCTAATAACCTTCGCCAAAGAAAAAAAAAGCATACTTCAAAAGAATACACCTTCAATATTTTATAATTTTATTCATTTATTTTACAAAAATTGGTTCCAAAAAGAATGCTTTAATACGTTTCTCATTTCTTTAATTACAATTTTTCTACCTGAACTTAAATTTCCTTTTTCTGCTTTAACTTCTTTTTTATCTTTTATAATAATTTCATTAATTTCATTCTCATCATCATCATCATAATCCAAATAATGTAAAGTGTCAATATTAAATTCTTTCAAATAATTATAAAGCTGATCATAATTTTGACCAACTTTTAATGGTCCATGACTATCATCAGAAATTGTAAATTTCCCACCTTTTTGAATTATTAACTAATGGTAATATTTTGTAATAGTTTGTATTAATACATAAATTTTTTTTTTTAAAAAAAAAAATAAAAATAAAAATAAAATAAAAATTTACTGACCTTCAAGATGTCTCTTAGTGGATAAGCATCAGTAAAATATTTAAATCCAGCAGAATTAATTTCAAATAATCCACCATAATTAATAATGAAATCAATATTTCTCTCAATTTTTTGCCAAATTAAATTTGTTAATAAAAATTTTGGTCTATAAATTCGGATAACATCAAAATGTCCCACAACTATTGGTTTGAGATGTTGTAACATTTGATATTGTGAATCAAAATATGAAAGGAATAAAGATTCTTCTGGGGAATAAGAATAATCATCATCATGAGAAACAAAAGATGATGATGATGATTTAGAAAGAGCAATCTCAAAAGTTTTTTCATCAAAATCAATTGGCGTCTCGTGAACATGATGTACCGAACCAACAATATATTCTAATTTATACTTTGAAATTAAATCAAGCATTTCAGTAGTAGTTGAATCTGTAATATTTTCAGTTTCTAACCCTACAATAAGTTTGATATGAGATTTATATTTTTCTTGAAGGTGACGAGCTTCAATGACAAATTTGGAAAAAGTCATTGATAAATCTGATGGTTGAAGATGAGACTATTTGAAATAAATGAAATATATTTAAATTTTTTTTTAATATTTAATTCCTTGAGAATTAATAAAGAAATATCAAAATACCTCTTCAGGATATAAATCCTGAGCTCTATATCTAGGACAGTGTTCTGATAATCCATAAATTAAAAATTTCTTTTTAATAGCTTCCTGAATTATCTCCTCAAGATTTCCTGTTGCATGTTCACAAAATTGACCAGAATGACTATGAAGTGAAAATGGCATCTTTTTTTTTCACCATTTCTTCCAAAAAATGGCTTATTTAATAACAAATCATATGACTAATTTAATGTTGCGTTTTGTCATACTATTGTTTCCCATTTTGTTAAGGCTTCTTTTTTGTTTTTGAGTAATATCTCAAAACTTTATTGAACTTCTTGATGATATAGATGATTACAAAGTAATCATCGAAGTTGAAAATAAGAAAAAATCTTTTATGGCACATTCTAATATATTAAAATACCGATCGTCTTATTTTCGTAAAGAGGTAGAAAATATTCAACCAAATAAAAATAATATCAAAACGATTATCAAGTCAAGTATTTCGGCTCAAATTTTCGATGTCATTCTTAAGTAAGTTATTATCAATAACTAAAAATATTATTATTTATATTTTATTTATTATTATTATTATAATTTTATAAATTATTTATAAATTTATTTATCTTATAGAAACTTTTTTTATTAGATTCCCCTAAACTAAAGCTACCATATTATATATTTTGTGTCAAAATTGAATGTTTACATGTGGAGTAATTACACTTTAAACAAAACTGACAAAAAATAAAAAATTTAATCTTTGAACGTTACCCGTACCGGAATTCGATGGATATTAAAGATAGATGCCAACTATCTTACAAGAAATTGTAGCCATTAATAATATCTACAACTTTATTTGAACGACTTTTCGTAGTATCGAATGAAAACTTGGACTTTACTTAGGCGTGAATAAAAACGGTCGAAATTTATTAAAAATTTTAAAAAAAATAAAGAAATATTTATCAATGGTTTCAACATATAAAAGTTTTTATTTATTAAAATAATAATAAAAATGATACTAAGTAATATTAAAGCTGAGAATACATAGCATCTTATGTAAAGTAATTAGACATATTTAATTAAAATTGAGCGAATAATTAACGATTAAATTCCAGAGAATAATTTTTGAACGTCCGGCGTACAGCCGTTGATATTAAATTTAATTCGAAAATAAAAATTCTGAAAACTTTACAAATAATGCTACACATTCATAGCTATAAGATTATTTAGGAATATATTTGTTGTTTTATCAATAAATACTAAACTTTAATATGTAGAAACTTTTGATAATTATTTTTAGATTTTTTTTAATATCAAAAATAAAATAATCGACAATAAATTTGCCCACCGCGCAAATTTCTAAAGCATTATTGTCGATCATTTTACCGTTGAATTCAAAAAAAAATAACTATCAAACGTTACTACATATAAATACTCATAATTTATTAATAAAATAGCAAATATGTTACTAATTAATCTTAAAGCTAAGAATATATAGAATTTTTTGTAAAGTTTTTAGAATTTTTACTTGCGAATTAGATTTAATATCAACGGCTGTACGCCGGACGTTCAAAAATTATTCTCTGGAATTTAATCGTTAATTATTCGCTTAATTTTAATTAAATATGTCTAATTACTTTACATAAGATGCTATATATTTTCAGCTTTAATGTTACTTAGTATCATTTTTATTACTGCTTTAATAAATAAAAGCTTTTATATGTAGAAATATTTGATAATTGGTTTCGGATTTTTTTAATAAATTTCGGACGTTTTTATTCACGCCTAAGTAAAGTCCAAATTTTCATTTAATATTACGAAAAGTCGTTCTAATTAAAGTTTTAAATATTATAAATGGCTACAATTTCTTGTAAGATAGTTTGTATTTACCTTTAATATCCATCGAGTCCAGTATGGATAACGTTCAAAGATTAAATTTTTTATTTTTTGTCAATTTTATTTAAAGTGTAATTACTCCACATGTAAACATTCAAATGTGTCATATGATAGCTTTAGTTTAGAGTAATCTAACAAAAAAAGTTTTTGCAATTTAGATCACCCGTTATGTTACAATTAGCATTTTAGATTTAGTTATTTTTTTAGTTGCCTGGTGACTTTTGATACCCCACTGTATACGTAGTCCTAGTTCTAATTTTACTTTAGATAAATTGTCTAAACGTTTAACTTATTCTGATGATTATGGTAAACCCATTACAAAAAAATCATATCATTTCTCGATTGTTGATTATGAAGTATTCAAGGTTATTAAGAAAACTATTTAGAAATTTTCAATCTTTAGAAAATGATTATATTTTTTTTTTTAGATTTCTATTTTATGAAATTGTATGAATTTTTTTTTTAACTTGAGATTGTTGGTTTGTGGACATCATAGAATTATCATTATCATTAATAAATTTAAATCTCTATTTCTTAATTTTAATAACATATAATTGATATTTTTATTTAACTATACAATAATTTTTTCGTCCAATTATTTTACGTTTATAATTTCTTAAGAATTGCACAGAATAGTGACATTGATTTTTTCAATAATATTATAATTATCAAAGAAATAAATAATTCTTAGTTGCCACCAAAAAAAAATAAATCTGTTTTGATTAATACTGCGTCGAGATAAAAGAAATCTGCATATAGTTATTGTTTCTCTTTTTGGTGAGGCCTCCTTTCTTTTTTGTTTTTAATGCTCAATTTTACGTAATAGAAATATGTCTTTAAAATTTTTTGACAAGTTATCTCAAAACTTTATTGAACTTCTTGATGATAAATATGATTATAATGTAATCATTAGAGTTGAAAATATGGAAAAATCTTTTATGGCACATTCTAATATATTAAAATACCGATCGTCTTACTTTCGTAAAGAGTTAGAAAATATTCAACCAAATAAAAGCAATATCGAAACAATTATAAGTCAAGCATTTCGGCTCAAATTTTCGATGTCATACTTATTGTTAATAACTAAAAATAATATTAATTATTTATAATTAATTTATTTTATATATAGATATATTTATGGAGGAATTGTTAATTTAGAAAATGTTGAAACCAGATTTATTTATGATTTAATGTAATTGCTAACGAATTAGAATTTGAGGAATTGACTACTAAATTAGAAGCCTATCTTATTGGAAACCAATGCTTCTTGATTAAAAACACATTTTTCCTTTATTTATCATTTAATTTTTATTAATAACTACTTTAAAAATTTAGAAAAATTTTGTAATGATATTATGGTCAAATATCCAAATCTTATTTTTAAAGGTTCAGATTTTAATTCTCTTCTAGAATCAGCCAAATATCTCTTCTCAAACGAGATGATTTACAGATAGAAGAAATTAAAATTTGGGATTATGTCGTTGAGTAGGGAATTTCTCAAAATCCTACTCTACCCAAAAACAACGCTGAATGGAATAAGGAAAAACTTTTTGATTTTAAAAATTGCACTACAACAATCCTTACCATATATTAGATATTTCCATATTCCTGGTAAAGACATCTTAGATAAAATCCAGCCATTCAAGAAATTCTTGATAAACCACTCTGGAAAGATTTGATGCAATATTTAATATCTCCTGAGCGACCCGTGAATTTGATTATTTTACCTACTCGAGGTCGAGGAGATGAACCAATTTTTCCACTATCATTACTAATGAACACATTTCTGAAATTTCCTCTTGGATTGATCGTAAGCCGGATACTTATTCTTTATCAAATATTCCTTACAAATTCGAACTGATTTTAAGAGGGAGTATAAATGGGTTTGCTCCTCAAACTTTCTGGAATATATGTCATGGTCATTCTCGTACTGTAGTGATCATGAAAGTTAAAAGAACAGATGAAATCTTTGGAAGATACAATCTTTTAGTTTGGGATGCATATGTTTTCTTTTGTGGTTGGAGACAAACAAAAGATAGCTTTATTTTTTCATTGAAAAATGGTGATAGAAAATTCAATTCTTAGCAGGGTAAAAAACCTGAATGTGCATTTATGAATGTGGGCAAAAGTAATCAAGGATCATCAGGTCCGTGTTTTGGAAATTCCCTTTCTATGTATAGTCCTGATTCTTTTAATTTTACTTTAGAAAGAAGTTGTAAATGTGATAATAATTTTGATAATTATGGTAAATGTGATAATATTTTTGGTAATTATGATAAATTCATTGCAACAACATCATATCGTTTCTCGATTGTTGATTATGAAGTATTCAAGAAAACTATTTAAAAATTTCAATCTTTAGAAAATGGTTAATGTTAATTATATTATTTTTTACATTTCTATTTTATGAAATTGTATGAATATTTTTTTTTAGCTTGAGATTGTTGTTTTGTGGTTATCATAGAATTATCATCAATAAAATTTACATTCTTATTTCTTAATTTTAATAACATATAATTGAAATGTACATATATTTTTATTTAACTACACCAGCCTGCCAAAAGTATCCAGACAGCTATTTTTTATTAAATTTTTTTAAAAATTTCAAGGGTGAATTCTGGCACAATGAATAATTTAAATTGCACAAACTTTTTTTTAAAAGAATCCCCGAATTAAGGGCTATCGTATGATATCTCATTTATTCAAATTAGATGCCTACTTGTTTTAAAATCTTGTCTTAAATAAAAGTTACCAAAAATATTAAATTAAATTATTAACCGAAATCTCTTTCGATTTCAATAACTATCTATTGGAAGTACCTACTATCTTATAAAAAGTTGTAGACCTAAACTAAATCTACAACTTTTATTAGTACCATATTTCATGTTTTCTAGTTACAATTAGAACTTTACTTAGACACAACTAAAAAATGATCGAAATTATTGTTGATCATTTACTGTTTAAAGAAAATTATCAATC
>CAJVPK010000145.1:0-56897 GCA_910592015.1 Diversispora eburnea | reverse complement strand
ATTTCGAAAGTTTACGTTATCGTTAAAAAATTTAGCATTGAACTTTGAAGGTTTTTGATAACGAAATAATACGTATCGAAATTTAACCATTAAATTTCGATTTCGAAGGGTTGCGACACAATCGATAACCTTTGAAATCTAACGTTGCGATATAATTTTGAAGGTTTTCGAATTAATATAATTACTGATGTGTTAACAGTATAATATCAATTAAAATTACTGTGATAAACTTCTGAAAAATATTGTTGATAATACAATGTCAATTAAAATTGCTGTAATAAACTTCAAAGGATATTGTTGACAGTGCAATATCAATTAAAATTGTTGCAATAAATTTTAAAGGATATCATTAATAGTGTAATGTCAATTAAAATTATTGTGATAAACTTTGAAAGATATTATTAATAATACAATATCAATTAAAGTTGCTGTAATAAACTTTGAAAGATATCATTGATAATACAATGTCAATTAAAAATCGCAATAATATAAATGCAAGTGATGACCATCGAAATGATATATTATAAATATATAACATAAATGAAAGTTATTGATACTAAATTACTATAAAAATGATAATATTTGCAAAATTTTATATATGAAGGTATCAAATCAATAACCTTCAAAAGTTATTGATACAAATTTACTACGAAAATGATAATATTTATAAAATTTCACATATGAAAATATCAAAATTGATAATCTTTGAAAGTTATCAATATGAATTTACTATGAAAACAATAATATTCACAAAATTTTGTCATGTGAAAATATCAAAATCAATAATCTTCAAAAGTTAGTGAAGACCTTCAAAGGATAATATATCGAAAAACAGTAAAATACTTATGTTAATGTTAACTTTCGAAGATTTTTACTAAAAAAAATTTCCTAATATATATGTCTTTACAACTTTTTGAATTTTTTTACAGAAAGTTTTACGTGAAATTCCTGAAAATTGTAATTCCATTTTCTTGAATCTTTTTTTACAGATAATAGTAATATACTCTAATATTTTATCATAAATTATACCTTTTGCCTTTTTCTCATCAATTTTGTCATTACTATTTTCTATAAGATCATTATATTGAATTATAATTCACTTTCATAATTTATTCAGTATAAGGTTTCTTCTTGATTAGCTTTCATAGTATAATATTTAGCATTAGTTATTTTATCAAATAATTGTGCCAAGTTGAATAATGAGATTGTAAAATTTTAACAATGACCCATTACTGAAATTTTAGTCACATGATTTGAATCTGAATAGATATTATCCCAAATGCCATTTATCACCTAAGCAATATTCTCTATTCCCTTTTTCCTGTTTTACTTTAGTGATTTTAGATTGTAATGTATTCGCTTTTCCTAGTTTAGTATAATAATTAGTTTTATACTTAGTAAAATTGGTATTTTTGTTTTTCAATTGTTTGATTTCTTCTTTGGTTATTTATTAATCAAGTTATATTAATTTTTGTTATCAATATAATGATTTGATTTTTTCTGGAGATGTAAAATCTTGTTATTTTTTTTTCCAACTCTTTATTAAAAACATCAGATTGTGCTTCTGTAAGAACTTTAGCATTTCTAAATTTGAAACATTTATTAGCAAAAATTTAGTTTCAAGAAGTAACTCATTATATTAAAATTTAAGTTTACATTCTCTAGTACTATCTAATTTATATTAACATCTATGAAAATTTTTGGGGTTACTAGGTTTACTATACAAGGTATATATTGGTGACATAGAGTCAAAAAATATTTACTATTTTTATATAAAAAGAATCTGAATAAAAATTGATAATTAACTAGTTTTATATAAAAAAGAAACTGGTCAAAAATTGGTAATTAACTAGTTTTATAAATATACATATTCCCACCTTTTTGCAATACCTACTCAAAGCTAGATCTTAATTAGGTTAACTATAATTATCTAGTTTCGAGTGATAAAGTCACAAGAAGGTGAAATTTTATTTAATTATTCTTTAGTTTTTATTTGATTATTATTTAGTTTTTATTCAGATTTTATCTAATTATTATCTAATTATTATCTAATATTTATCTGAATTTAAATCAGATATTTTTTTATATTTTTTAAATAGTTAACTTTAATACTAAACATCGAGTTTGAACATATTTCAATTCTAATGCTATTTCATTAACTCCTGAAGCAATTGAAAAAATAAGAAACACTTATGCAAGAGAATATCAAATAGAAAATGTGATATATGTAGTCATTATAGAATTGATAGTAAAAGATATGATGATATTATAAATGGTCAAATATATTTACAACCATCTAAAATAAAAATAACATCTATTAATTCATCTATCTTGATACTTCAACTAGAAATATTACTCAAATATAGTTCATCAAGTGCTATAAATCTTGAGTAACTAATTTTTTCAAGTAAATCAGTAACAAAAAAAACTATTAGAAAAAAGAAAGTCTTATAGAATAATAAACCTCCCAGTTCTAATATTGATAAGACAAACTTCGATATAGAATTATCTAAAGGTGGAAATCGATCAGAATTGAAAACTATAAATCATTTTATCTCATCAATACCAGAGAGTACTGTATAAACTAGAATGGCAAATTTGCGTGAATATAAAAAACAGCTTCAAGATGAATCTTGAAATTGTATTAATTTCTTTTTAAGATATTTTACATAATTAAGAACTCTAATAAATTCTTTTTTAATTATTACTTTATTTTTTACATCCTTCATACCTGATATAATCTGAATCTTGAATGGAATTCTAGTATAAGAAAGAAGTCATCTTGTTTGTCAAAATTTACACATTTGTTTTGTCTCTGACATCTGTAATTTTTTTGTATTAAATATGTTGCATGATTCTTTGTGAGTAGAAAGAGAAATTATAATAGTCTTTTCATTGTGTGTTACTATAAATTTCCCTTTTACTATAGAATCCTACTCAACATGATGTTGTCATTTTGTATCAAGTATCATTATAGATTTATCTTTTCTATTTTGATCTTTTTTTGTGAGGATTATAGATATTTCTTTTTCAAAAATTGTTATAAAATCTTTTTCACTATCTATAGATATAGGAATATTATATGAAGTACCAACGGACTGAAAATCTCCAACTGAATCTGTAAGTTTGTAAATATTTTTCTTATCTTTTTTTATCCTTAAATATTTAGAAATGTTATCTGTAAATAATAAATTATCTGCACTGGTATCTAGAATTACGTGAGGTATTATTAAGTTACCTATTCTACAAGAAATCATTGTTATATCATTAGATTCTTTTATATCAAGAAAATTAATCTCAAAAGGGTTAAGTCAATTTTATCTTATTTGTATCCCTTGATATATTTTAATGGTGTAATTTAAAGAGCGAAGTTTGGTGTCTTTGTCACATGCAATAGAATTATCTGAAGACTTGCTCATGTTAATAATCTCAATAAATGGTTGAAAGATAATTTGATATTTTTTCACAATAATCTCCCATACCTTATTTCTTTCTTTGACTATATACTTTTCACCATAATATAAATCAAACTAATCCTTCATTTTTATAAACAGGTTATTAAGAAATATATGAGTTTCAATGAGAATTTCCTTAGGATAATTTGGTATTAATTCGGATATCATATATTTAAGAGATTTAAGAAATACTTCACACTCCAAAGTATCAATAGATTTCTTAGTAGACTTCTTCTTTATAGGAATCTGACTTTTTTTTTTTTTTACATTAAAATATTTTTGTGATTTATTATTAGAGATAATTTCTTCATCTTTACTTTCCTCATTATTTTTCTCATCTTTATTTTTCAATATCACCACCTTTTTATTATCTGAATTTTTTAAATCATTCTGATAAACATTATTAACTTTTTTAGATTTTTTAATAAGTCCAGGACACTTATTTTTTTTATATCTATTTTTTTTGCAATTTGAATATTTATAAGTAACTTTAATAACTTTAGTTGTTTTTTTTGTAACATATATTTTCTTAATACTCCCAGTACTACCTCTACTAGTTGTTATAGAACTGGTCTCATTAACTTGTCCAAAAGGTTCTTTTTTAATATGATTAGATTGTCTTTCATAATTTTTAGTAAGGTCATTTTTAACAAATTTATGTATTGCTATAGGGTTTAATAAATCACTTGAATATTTTAATCATATTACAATATCAACAAATTTTTCTAACACATCATTTTTTTGCAAAAATTGATTTATAAGAATACTATATGTCATGGTACTAGCACCACTATTGATTTCATTTTCAAAATTACTTGTTGATCTTCCAAACTCTAGTCAAATAATTCTTAATTGTATAAAAAAGTTATTTACAGTATTTGGATTTGCTATTCTGATTCTTGTTTCTAATCGAGGAAGTAAATGATTATAGAGATATGACAATACTTCTGTATCGATAATACCTAATACATATGGTCTAATTCTTTTTTCATAAGTATCAATTGTATCTAGTAAAGTAAACCTTTCATTTATAAGTGTTTTTAAAAATGCTTGTTAATTTCTAATCATTGTTTCTTGATATTTATCCTGCATCCAGTTATAGACTTCTGCTTCAGTAACAATATTTGCATTAGCATTATATGGTTTTGTACTGGAACTGGAAAAAATCTACCTGTCATTTTATTTTTCATGACATTTGCTCTTTCTGCAGTATTAAAAGCTACAACACCTAAAGGTCTGGCTGTTTCATTTATAGCTCTAAGTTTTGTATAATAAGTATGTGGTAGTTCTTGTCCATCATAATCTGATAATATAGCAAGTTGTGGTGAAATAGTATATATAACATCTTGTATGGCAGCCATATTAATTGGATTTGATAATGAGTTATTATGTAAGACAAAAATTTGTTACTATAAATTATTAATTGTTTGCCATGAATTTTTTTCTCTATTCTTCCATTTTATATATTTATCAAATATTTGATGACGCTCTTGCTGTTCATTTGTAAAAGTGGTTTGTGTTAAATTTAAATTCCTTGGGAAGTATCATATTGATTTTGGAGTTGAGTAATTCTTTGATCAACTAGTTGATTATTTTGCATTATTTCTTGGAGTCTATTTCTATTTGCAGATGTTGAAATTAATCCAAGTTTTCTTAAAATAGCATCTCGACTAAAAGGTACTTGAATTCGATTTTGAAAATATAATCTAATATTACCTAGATGTCTTTGAAATCTCATATACTTAATAAATGATATAAAGAACTTTAATACTAGACTATCATCACGTGATTAAAATTCACTTAATTAATTGGTCTCACAAATAATTGATAATTTTTTAACGGAAAATGATGTTGCGTAGTAAGAACTTGAGTACATTCTTCGGTATCAAGAAAATTGAAATTAAAAATGTAATTGGATTTTTAGGTATTTCTCGATAAATACAAATTGTTCTGATCAAGATTTATACAATTCATAAACTAATTAATGTTGTTATATATAGACACAAATGTGCAAAATGTACGTTATTATTCTCATACGCCAAAACCTTTAGAAGGAATTCGTGTTTTAGAATTAGGACAGGTATCATATGAATTTTTTATTATAAATTTGCATGAATGATGAAATTATAAAAATTTGATTTATATTAATTATTATTCTTATAAAAGTTAATCGCTGGTCCATTTTGCGGAACAATTCTTGGGTAAAATTTCTTTATTCATTTTTATGAGAATAAAAAGTTTCATCGTAACATCACTAATTTATTATTATTATTAAAAGATATTATGGTGCAGAAGTGGTAAGTTTCTTGATAATTTTATATGATGCCTTTTTTGAATAAGTAATTAACATTTCTTTCCAGATAAAGATAGAACCGCCAGAAATGGGAGATCCTATTCGGATTTGGCGGAAAATTGATATTGATGGAATTGGTCCTTGGTTTCGGTCAATTGGTAGAAACAAGAAATCGTGCGAGATTAATCTACGAACTGAAGAAGGAATAAAGTAAGATTAGATATTATGAACGAGATATATTATTATCTTGTGCAATTTAATTTAAATTTTTCACCCAGACTTGCTCGTCAATTGGCAGATAAAAGTGATGTTTTAATTGAAAATTTTCGACCTGGAGTTATGGAAAAATGGGGACTTGGTCCTGGTATGATCAAATCATAATTACATTATACAATTTCATAAATGTTCTATACAAATAAAATATATTTACTTGTATTTTTATAGATGAATTATATAAAACAAATCCTTCGTTGATTTATACACGTGTTTCTGGCTTTGGGCAAACAGGTCCTTACGCAAAGAAACCTGGTTTTGCATCAGTATGCGAGGTAAACTTAATAATAATGATAATTATTTACATAACTCAAATATTCATTATTAATAAAGTATTGAGATAATATTTTTTTTAAAGGCAATGGCAGGTTATCGCTATATTAATGGATTTCCTGGTCAACCGCCAGTACGTCAAAATATTTCAATGGGTGATTCTATAGCTGGATTGACTGCTGCATTTGGTACGGTTATGGGTCTTTTGGCGAGAAATAAACTCGCATCAAATGCTATTTCGGGGCAAGTAATTGATGTAGCAATTTATGAAAGCATATTTAATATGATGGAAGGAATTTTACCCGAATACGATAGATTTGGAGAAGTAGGTAATTCCAATATTTTGAGTGAACTTTTTATGTATATTTTATGAGGATAATAATAATGAATTATATTTAATACAGATAAGACAACCTTCCGGTACATCTGTAACTGGTATCGTGCCAACAAATGCTTACCCTTGTTCAGATTCTAAAAATGTAATTATTGGTGGAAATTCAGATACAATATACAAGCGACTAATGAAGGTTATTGGGAGAGAGGATCTTGCTACTGAACAATATGCAACAAACAAAGAACGCGTTCAACATAAAGATTTAATTGATAATGCAATATCAGATTGGTCGCGTAAGCATACTTCTAAAGAAGTGATTGAAAAATTAGAGAAAGATAACATTCCATGTGGGCCTATTTATAATATTCAAGATATTGTTGAAGATGAACATGTTCAATCACGTGGTATACTTGAAACTGTTAGAGTGAATGAAAATAAAGAAAATGGTGGTTGGGATTTAAAGGTAATAAAAAAGAACATATATATTTTAATATATGTTTAATATGTTATTGTATTCAATAATTACAAATCTAAATTCTATCATTTAACAAAGATTCCGGCCATAACACCAAAACTAAGCGCAACGCCTGGTGAAACAATTTGGGCCGGACCAGATTTAGGACAACATAACCGTGAAATTCTTATGGATATTTTAGGATTAGAAGAAAAAGAAATTAAAAAACTACAAGATAATAAGATTATTGGTAAAACTTTATGAAAAGTTTTGAACAATTTACAGAATTGAGAATTTATCTAACCAATAAATTAAAATTCATGTTTAAATTTAATTTTAAATAATTAAATAGTAAAAACAAGTTTCATTTAAATCTGAATTTCAAAATTATTTAGAAGAGATATTTTGATATCAGAAAGAAAAAAGAAAATAAAGTTTTTTTTTTTTTTAATTTATATATCTTAAAAAACCAGTATTTATGTTTAACAAGTTAAATAAATAATAATGTGTAATCTAATAATTATATATAATAATAAATAAACGAATAAAATGTGTCTAGTAAAATGCAATTTTAAAGTGTCTATAAGAAATGTCACTACGTTCTCTTCAAAAATTTTATTATTGGGTTCCTAAGGTCGCCCAAGCTTTAATCAAAATATCCACTTTAGAAGGCTCTCTAACTGCAACTCGTACATAAGTTGGTCGATTATATCCCGGATTACCACTTCTAACAGGAACACCAGCAAATTTTGCTTTGGAAACGGCATCTTCAGCGATTTTTATTGACCTCATATCAATCCATACCCAAGATAAAAAATCTTTTCCATAAAATATCCATTCACATTTTTCATCATTATGAAATTTAACAATAGCGTTTGAAAGTTCCCTTAATCTATTAATAAGTTCTTTACGCCATCGAATTGTAAATTCCCATGTTTGTTCCATGTACTTATTATCTTTAACTACCGCATCCAAAAATGCCAATGCTGGACTATTAACACTCCATGGAATTTGTACTCGTTTTAATATATCACAATGTTTATTCGTAGGGCAAACCACAGATCCAATACGTAAACCTGTACATGACCAAATCTTAGTCCAAGAGTGTATAATGTATATAGAAATTTTTCTTGTTTCATATAATGAATTAATAAAATCATGTTGAGAAGTAAGAGAATCAGATCGGAACTCGGAAGATAGCCAAGGCTGCATTGATTCATCTGTATAATAAAATAAATATTTTGTGCCAGTCAGATAGTATAATTATTATGATGATTATAAATAAAAGTTACAAATAAAGCCACACACACAAAAATATTTAAACACACAAACAACCAAACAACATACCGACAACAACGAAACCTCCATCTTCAGCATTATCAACGATCCACTGTTTTAATTCTTCAACAGTTAAATAATCTCCAGTAGGATTACATGGATTTACAATACATGTGAGCATGGCTCTTGTTTTGTCTTGAGGATGAAGAATAACACGATCATTGTTTTCTGCTGACCTTTGATATTCTTTATACTATGAAAGAATTAATAATGTAATAAACATACAATAACATATATTAACATATGTTTTTATTAAAAAATTTATCATAATATTCTAAAATAAAAGACAATTTCAAATCAATTATATGAAATGAATTTTTACTTGAATATCCCAAGGACCTGGTTTCCAAGGACCTTTCGGAGCAGAACGTATTACCAAATCGATTAATTCGCTTGCACCATTTCCAATAAGCAACTTATCTTTATGTCTTAAATAACTATTAGGCCAAATAAATCGTGCAAGGGAAGTTTTGGAAGGTTCTTGGTTTGCTGGAGGATAATGATGACAAGTGTAACACTTTGAAAAGTAAAAGAAATAAATGCTGTTAAAAAAAAAAAAAACTCTCACAGTCTAAATATCAAGTTATCCAATTAAAAAAATCATATAAAGTTACTTACAGCTTCTCTAGAAGCTTCTAACGCAGTTTTCGGCGTTCCTAAGGCATTAGTGGTAACTGAGAAATCTTCCTTAAAATTATCTAAAAATTTCCAATCCTGACCACCATGAAATTGTTGTAATTTTGTATTCCATACGTTTGAACCATCGTAATTATTATTATTTAATTTCTCTTCCAAGGTTCCGTTTTCAATCATTTTTTTTTTTTTTTTTTTTTAAAAAAAAATAAAAAATAAAGATATCGAAAAAGATCTATTTTATCTAAGATAAAAAAAAAATCAAATGTTCCAAAAATGGAAATGGAATGAAATGTATATATATAACAGATTTAGATTCCCCCCTTTTCCCCAATTTCACCAATTTCCCCAATTTCTCCGATTCCCCAATTTCTCCGATTTCCCCAATAATTTTGAATGAATCATGCACCCGAATCTCGCATATCATGAGCATCCAAGTATGTATTTTTCAATAGCACGAATTTAAAATTAAAAGTAATAATCATATGTTTCTGATATTTCATAGAATGTATTGATGTTATTCTTCGTCTTGAAGAATGTCATCGATCTGGATTTATTAACAGATTTTTTGGTGGGTGCAATGATATTAAACGAGAACTTAACGAATGTTTAACCATAGAGGTTTGTTTTAGACTTGATTTTTTTTTAATTTTATTAATGTATTTTCACTTCTAATATTTTTCAATATATATGTATGTAAAATATGTAAATTTTGCCAAATTTTATTATATTAAGCATCAAATTAAAAGACGTAAAAACGCTGAAGCAGCAGGAGAAAGACGAAGAAAAGTTGAAAAATTATGGAAAGAATTGGAAGAAAATAATTAAAATAAATTGAAAACTCATTTTTTTTTAATAATTTTACGAAAACAGATGGATCATTATCATAATCATTTTAATTTATATAATGTTCAAAATATTTATTTATAAAACAAAATATTATCAGTTATCAAATGACAACCTAAAGAAATGCATATTATTTCTTATTGATTATGTTTCTTTTATTTTTAGCTATCCGTTCTAATATGTATAAAGAATTCAAATAATATAAGAATGAAAATATAGATATATAATAATAAGATAAATATACGTACATTATTTCTTTTTGCTATAAGTTGCTGCTGATTTGCGGGCCGCAGATCCGTTCTAAAAAATGTTTAGATAAATAAGTTAACATAATATATTTGAATCGAACTAACCATATATATAATTATTTGTATATACCAAGCCCATTTCAGCCAAATCTTCATTAGCCTCATTTTCATGCAATTTATAAGACACTGACGGTCGTACAACAAATTCCAAGTTAAGTTTTTAATATGGTATGTTATTATGAAAATCATGTGAATGATTGCTCATTCTAAATATAGAAATGTGAAAAAAAAGGATATCTATTTGCTTTGTTTTTTTAACTTTCACTTCAACTTCATGTGTAGTTCGAGTACGTAACCTTCGTTGCGGATGACTACGCAATGTACCCTCCATAGCAGTATCTTTCGATTTGAAAATAATAATCATTAAAAAATCCAATTTATATGAATTATTTATAATGAAAACCTTATCAAGTAAATACCATTATGTATATCATAAGCTTCATAGTCTTCTGCAAGTTTTCGTTTTTTTTCTTCAATTTCTGCTATTATTCTATCATTTATGGCTTGACGTTGTGTCTGTTCATCATGTAAATCGAATTTAAAATTATTAAAATTATTAAAATTAAAAATTAAAAACTTATTACACACTTGATAATATTCGTCTATGCGTGTTGTTTCGGTTTCATACTCTTTTTGTATGTTTTTTTGTCGACTGATCAATGCTAAAGAATGTCTTTCTAATTTTTGATCACGTTTGTCGATAATCTGTTGTAAACGTTCTTCATATTCGGGATGTGTACCTAATGTTATTATTATTAAAAAATAAAATTTCATATTATAATGACATTTGATATGAACTACTTACATAAATTCCTAATACCTTTAGGATTTTATAATGTAGCATTCATTCAAACCTTCTCGTACTGCCTTGATTTCTTCATCAATTTGTTTTAATTTTTCTTTAAATATCCTATAAAAAAAGAAAAGGTTTAATAGTTTAATATGATTTTGAACTCCGAAATCAAAAGACCGAACACAAAGTTCGTGAAAGATTTTTTTAAAAAAAATGAATGCTTACTCGTCCTTTCTCCTAGAAAACTCCGAATTTAAATAATTAAGCTTTGTTAATATGTTCCGGCGACTTTTTAATGTCTCTTGGTCGATTGGAGAGCTATTATTCGCTAATAAAATGAAAGAAAATGAAATTCAAAGAAAAATTAAATTAAATAAGTTCGGAAAGTATTTTTTAAGAAGAAACATAAAAGATATTAAAAAATTATCTAAAGAATGGCTAGAACCTTAATTATTTGGAACCAAAAAAGAATATATAAGTATAAATAAAAAAGTACCTGTTGAAATTTCGTTTTCTTCACGTTCTAGCTTGGTTCCTCTCATAATCTCGTCTTCAACAATTCTCAATGTTTCAATCCCAAATTGGTTATCATCACCGTCTAAAATAGCGCTGTGCATTATAATATCAGGGTCTCGAGTATGGTCAATGTCAGACGACTCTCCTTCGTAATAACTAGGTTTTGCAGTTTGTCGTTGTGCTCGTTTTGAAGCCTTGTTATGAGAAGTTTTAAAGTCTGCAGGAGACATTTCGTTGAAGAAAGGATGCCTAACTACACTTAATTATAACTGGGAAAAAAAAAGGTTGATATTTGAGAAGTTCTTTGAATAAGTTATCAAAAGGAGGTACCAATTAAGAAAAGAATTATATATTTCCAACTTCTCTATTTATACCAAATGAAAAAAAACAAATGAATAATAATCTATCAATAATCGCCAATTAAAATTTAAGGATCTGCGTTCACTAAAATTTCATTTATCTCAGCGTGATTTATCAAGTTTTAGCGAGGGAGTGTTACAGGGATTAATGTTTAATGTTTGTATCATTAAAAATTGTTATACATACATAATATACATAATACACAATTATATATAATATCGCGTTCAAAAGATGAAATATATCACATTATACATTGTTATATTGTCAAAAAATTAGATACGCGTATTAGTGAATGAGTTCAAATTTTGGTTTTTATCTTTATTAGAAAGTTTGGAATATAACATATTTATATGATAATTTATAATTAAAAATATTACTTGGGTAAAATATCAACTAATAACCCATTCAAATTTTGATGGTTTGCATTAATAAATATTCCATTGAACGATTAGGAGTTAATAATATTGTTTTTACGTTTTTTACTAATAAAATAACTGATTACCGCAAACATATAAATAGATCTGCATCATCAGATAATGACGTATCGTAAAAATTAAGAAAAACTTACTCCATATAATTTCAACCAAAATGGTTTCTACGAATAATTCTGACATTGATGTAGTTAAGAATTTCTTGCATACTCCTGGAAGCATTGAAGCTTCCGAATTAGTTACTGCTTTAGGAATTATGAATATTTCACTTGACGGTGAGTAACATTTTTATTTAATACAGAATGTTATTTTTCATATATTTATATATATATTTGTATGTTGGAACAGGTGCTAATTTCGAACAGAAAATGCAAAATATTCTGTCTGCCATACCTCTCACCTCAATTTTTATGCTTCTGGGAAGTGTTAATGAAGCGGTAACGTCAGTAACCTGTAAAGTTCTTAATAAATTATTACGACCTATGAGTTATAAGGATGTAAATTCTTCAGGACTCGAGGTTTGCATAAAAGAACGAATTTTTATTTTTATTTGAATCGATTAATCGATTAAATTTATTAAGATATAATTAAATTATATTAGGAATATTTGACAATTGGTTTGCAATTCGATTCTCCCGAAGTTCGAATTCTTTCGTTGCACCAGATTGAAAAATCCCTTGAGTCTGAAGAAGCTATTCAAGATTTGGTAAAACTTTCTTTTCCGAAATATAGTGACCTTGTTCTCCCCTCTCCCCATTGTTAATTAAAATTAATTATATTCTTTTAGATTAAATCACCACTTTTCTCTAAAGCACTGGAATGTTTAGGATATGAAGACATTCCAACTTCAACCAAAATGGCAGATTTCTTTACCAAGGTTTGGTAAATCATAATAATATTTAATAAAAAGAAAAAATCATATTCAATATAATTTATTAATTTACATGTTTTTTTTTTTTTTTTTTATTTCTTTTTATAATAATTATTTAGCTTGCCAATACTAGTGATTCTGGATTGCAAGCCTTATTTAATTCGGAATCTGTTGCCATTTTAAAAAGACTTTCCGAGGGGTAAACTTTGTATTAACAAAACAATTAAGTTATCATCTTCTAAAATGGGTTTGATTTCTCATATCCCTTAAACTAAATTCAGAAACGAAACCATAAAGTTTCGTGTGTTTGATTTGATTGCTCGAATATCAACATCTTCTTCAGAGGCATTCCAATTATGCATATCAACCGGTGCTCTGGATCCAATAACTTCTGAATTAAATTCTGATGATTTATTGGTTAGGTTAAATGCAGTGGAAACTTTTTCTAAGGTTGGAAATTTTGGATTTTAAATTTTTTTTTTTTTTAAAAAAAAATTAATTAATTTTAACCATAAACATTAAACGAACATTACATATATATGTGATTTAGATAATTCAAAGTAAATCTGGTTATTATTTTCTAGAAAGGTCTGGGATTATAAAGTCACTTGTTGATTATTTAACAAAAGATGATGACAAAGACATTGTACTTGTTCTAATAAAATCTGCTTCCCTTAAATTTTTTGGGAAATTATCTGAAATTGAGGTGAGGTTTGACTCTTTGTTACTACTGATATGAATATTATTATATTATTGTCAACATTTTATTAATGATGTATTTTTTTTTTTTTTAAAAAAAAAAAAGGAGGTGGATTTTTTTGAAGTAGAAAATAAATATAAAATTCTCACTCAACTTGATGCACATCTTTTGAGTGATAATTTAGAACTCAAGGTTTGTTTCTAAAATTTCAAATGATCTACACAATTCTTTTTTAAATAAATATTTTGATATTTGCTTTTTATTTTTATTTTTATTTTTTTTTTAAAAAAAAGACAACTACAATTAATGTTATTGGAATGATTGGCCATAATCCTCTTGGTCTTAAACTTTTGTATAATTGCACATCTCCTAATATTCTTAGCCATTTTATGGACCTTTATCATAGTTCAGTAGGAGAAGAGAAATTAATATGCATGCAGACTATTTCATGCTTAATTGGTGCAAGGTAAAATTTTTCTCATAGAATTAGAGATATATTAGATATATTGTAATATTTAATTATGTTAAGTTGTTTAAGTATTTTACCATTCTAGCGATTCTTCAACTGGTGACATAGATAATATAACTGAACAAATATATCAGCAAATTGGAGGTATGATTTACTTTAGAAAAATGTTTGATGGTTATCTTTTTTTTTCCGTTCTTAACATTCTTAAACAAATATATTCTTTTACATAGGATACCCAACACCTCTTAAAACTTTAATGGCCAATGCAAAAGTAACTATTGAAGATATTCGTATTGCAAACTTTGCAATTATGCAAGAAATAGCCTCACATCCATGGGGAAAAATTGAGATGTCAAGATCCAAAGAATTTATTGACTATATACTCAATCGTACCACAGAGTCTACTCACAAGGGTAAAGAGTGGAAGTATTCTATAGTTCAAACTCTAAACTCTAATTCCGATACAATTATCGCACCAAATGTTCTTCAACGTCTTAGAAAATATTTGAGCGAAGGTCCTTTTTATGTAAGAACTACAACCACTGTTGCGCTCGAAAGTGGTTAAAAGTTGCGGAAACTTGATAAGGGATAAATTTTGGGCATTTTCAGATTTTTAGTTATTTATTATTATTTTGATTAAATAAATAAATAGAATATAATATTACAATATTTCAATATATTTCAGTTGTTTCGGCAGTATTTAAATATATTATTACATGTACGAAGCTGCTTGTTGAAATGGTTCTTCAAGATGTTTGGTCAATGCATCAATCTTTAATTATAAATAATAGTTAGTAAATTTCTTCTTGATGAAAAAGAACAAAACCAAAAAAAAAAAAAAGGAAATAAAAACCTTTGCTTTTAACATTCCCAATTCGACCTCAGGTTTTGCAACAAGACATAAAAACATATTATTATTAACAGTTGTAATTACAACGTTTCCTTCCTAAAAAAATTATTAGCGTGAAAACTATGTAATGCAAATAAAATGGTTAAAAAAATAAAAAAACTAAATCATTACCTCACATCCTACCAACAAAAATTTCAATGCGTTTCCATCCATAACGCTTTTAACATTTTTTTCTATAGTATTCCAAATATTTGACGTTATGGCGGCATAAACTCTAGCTTCACGATCTGAGTCAGATACAAATGCTAAAGGAGAACCTTCGGAATTTAAAAGACTATCATAATATTATATTTATTTTATATTTTGAAAATAATTATTTATTTGAATAAATTTTGGTGGTTCCCATTGATATACATACAGTGTTGCCTTTACACCACCAGTAGTTGCTTGTTTAAGAACTAGAGATATCGCCTTTGGTTTAAGCATTAGATATTCTATGAAATTTACATATATAATGACATCATACTTTTTTAAATATTAAAAAACCTCTTTACAATCACCTTCTATAACTTAGTAATGTAATGCTATTATAGAAAACCTCTATATAATCACAATCCCTTATAATCACATATTTTCTTTTAAAACAAGATGAGAATATTCTAATACAATTCAATTAATTCAATTAAACAATTACTTAAGAGCAATCTTGTAGTATTATTAATCAAGTAAAATATGGCATAGCATATACCCAAATTACATTTCATATTCGAGACCAGAAAGTTTATCATTGTATTTTTTCTCTTTTTCTTGAATATAAGGGTGTAACCGTAAATCAAATCTCACGAGGCTTGGTCACATTTTGAAACGATGAAAATTCCTTCCGACTCTGTTAAATGAATGTCCATATAACTATTTATTTTTTTATCTGCAAAGTTTTTCCATAGAATATTTCTAGAAGATAAATTTGATTGGTCGGATGTTTTACTACTTCGAAAGAAATTTTTTTACGCACCGTGATGTTTTGAAATAATACGCTAGTAGGTTTTTTAAAAAATTATATCCTAAAATGTTTTTTAACGGTTAACGGTGTCTTCCCGAAAGAGAGATAAATAACTAAATAGTAAGAAAATTTTTTTACAATAATATTTTCAATTTAAAACGATCAATATTACTACTATTTTTTTTTTTTCGATAATCTTAGAACAGAATTATTTTTTGTTAACAAAACTCTAATCTCTTATTAATTCATTACGCGATTTACTTTTAAAACCTTAAAACATATTTGATCAGAGTTGTAAGGGGCGGTAATAATGGAGATCTTGTTAAAAGAGATTTATAAAACTGTCATTACTTAATAATAAGATCAGTTGTATTTCTATTTGGATAATATTAAAAATCAATCCAAGTAAGATCAGATCATGGGAATTCTACACTTTACCTTTTTTGATGATATACTATAATTTTTTTAAATAATAAGTAAATAATAATTTATTAAAGTTTTTTTTTTATTATTATTAAAAATTACATTAAAATTACACTATTGATTACTTTATTAATAATTTAACAATTACACTATTGATTACTTTATTATATTATTAATTAATTAAAAATAATAATTTAACATTACTGGACAGAAGACTGTAATGTTCATAATCTCATCATTTTTCATTTCACTTTTCATATTCTGCCATTTTCTTTCTGAATTTACAAACGTAATCTTATTCTCTTTTGCTAATCTTTCTAAATGAACAGCATTTATTTCTTCACAAACATTGTAAAGTCGAATTTGATCTTCTTGAGTATTAAATCTATTCGTATTTACTATCAAAACAACTTCGTTATAATGAAATATATTGCTGAAATAGGTTGCAACCTTTTTTTGAAAATCTTGAAGTGAAATATCACGCAAAATTTTAATTTTAGTGAGTTTGGTAGTTGGCAAAGACCAATAAAAGTGAAGGTTCATACGAATATTATCTTTAATGGGATTTCGAATACTCTCAATATTCGTAATATCGGTTGATTGTTTTTCGTGAATATTATTGGTGTTTAGTTGATCCTGAACATTGGTATTTAGTTGATCTTGAATATTGGTGTAGAGTTCGCCTTGAACGTTGTTGATGTTTAGTTGATCCTGAATATCGGTATTGAGTTCGCCTTGAACGTTGGTGTTAAGTCGGTTATCAAATCCATTTTGGAAAATGTCATTTCTTTTATTTCTTTTACATTTTTTAATTATTTTTCCTTTAGCATTTTCAAGAGGAGTAACCTTACTTTCAAAAGATTTTTTGATGGAGTTTGACGAGAATTTGTCAACAACCTTTTCAAGGAATTTTCTTAAACGAGTACCAACACAATTGGCAGAAGTAATACATTTTCTATTTGAACTACTTGAATTCGGCCAGTATTGATCTTGATTTAATAAATTAGTGATATCAATATTTGGTTCATTACGTGATCCTTTAAATACAGTAGGAATGGATTTCTTTTTGAAAATGATAGAAAATGGTCGAATAATGGGAACATACATTTTTAATTGATAAAATTGATAATTTGAAATTTGAAAATTAAAAACACCTCGTTATGCGTATATAACGTATAAGATGTATATGACGTATATGACGCTAATTTATTCTGAAACAAGCAAGTCCATCACGTAGTATTTATATAGTCTTTTATAAACTTTAAGATTTAATTCTTTAATTACTAGATTAATTCCATTAATTGTGTGTTGGATTTTTGCAATTGTTTTCATTTGTCACATTTGTCTTATTTGTTCAATGCATTATGTCATTTTGTGATTGAATTAACAAACAAACAAAAGCGAAAAAAAAAAAGAACAGAGGGATGTATATACAATGTCGAGAATAATACATTTTAAAGATATATATATAAAAAAAATAGGATATTAATTAAAATAATACATAATACATTGATATAATTATCAATATTCGTTAATTACCTATTATGAACAAACAGTAAAAAAAGATTAAGTTTATTAAACAATACAATATTTTATTAAACCGCAAAAATCATGCGAATGACAAAATTTTCAGTGTCCACGCGTTAATTTAAATCTTTGTTGGAAATGTTTTTGTTGTATTGTATCAAGAAACGTTTTTCCTAAATTAAATTAAATGCATTCGCTCACAACAATACTAGATTAAAGTTTTAAAATCATTTTCTTATTGAAATAAAGATTGATGTGGTTGGAACCAGATTTGCTTATTAGGGAACAAAATTATAAATGTTAGGATAAAATATTAGGTAAAGTTCAGAGTTCTTTGGAACAAAAAAAAATTTGACCTTTTTAGAATGTAATTGTTATGACGATTTCAGGTTTGTGAGGAAAAACTGTATAAAATTATATTTTGAAAATATCATCTATGTCATCGATATTATATATTGAGTTTATATAAATTATAAAGATCTTTCAATCCAAATACACATATAATAATCTATATAATCTTCATATATTAATAAAATGTTCCTAAAATTTCTTAAATCTATTAGTAAAAAAAAAAATTTAAAAAGTTAAAATACATATGTGATAAAGAAATTTAGTCAAAATTCCAAAAAGATATCATCAAAAAAAATTGCAAATCGATTTAAAATATCTCCTCCCAAGACCAAATGTCATTTATGAAAATTCGTACCTTGAGATTTGCGAAATGTTAAACATCGTCGACGATTTTTTTAAAAGAATTTTCTGAAATCAAGAAAATCGAGAAGAGTGTGAGTGATGTGACAGGACTACTCACCACGTTCACTAACTATTGTTCGGATCACTTGTTAATATGGAAATTTTAAATATCACATTTCCTTAAAAAAAAAACATGTATAAAAAATTTGTAAAAAAAAGTTTAAAAATTGTAATTATCCGTTATAAAATAATAAAATAATTTAATGTGAAAATTCTCACTTGAAATAGTTGATAAGTTTATCATATGATGAACGAATAGGATTTTAAAGGATATATACAAATACACATTTGATTAGATAATTGAATTTGTTGCGAATCCGGGAAATTATTAAAGAATTTAAAAATAAAATCAACTTATTTTTCAGTAAAGTTAAATATATTTGTTACTATTAATAAATTAGTCAATTTAATAATCAGAGATCAAAGAAATTTTGGATTAGTAAGACTATGATTAATTAGGAAAGAAAATCAAATGCTAGAATTAAATTGGTCTAATAGATGTATAAAACCATATAAAACCATTTTAATACTAATACCCATTAGATAAAATAAGATAAAATAAGCCAACAAAGTTCACGCGATCTTTTCCCTGAGTGTTCAAATAATAATTTTGATAATGAAGGGAAATTCATAAAATAATAATAATTATTATTCCTGATATGAGTAAATTCTATGAACTATACAGATTCGCAAATTTCGAAAAAATTTTATTTTAGGAGGATTTTCTCTTCGCAAATTCGTCTCCGGATTACGATTTTCATTAAACGTTTCTTGTATTCTTCTGCGGTTTCTTGATTCATTTGATCTATTGGAATTATTTTCCAAACATGACAAACACCACCTAAATTTATTTTCCAAACATGACAAATAGTTCATATCTACCTAAATTTTGTACCGATAATAATTCATTTATTTGAATTTAAGTTTTATGAATGTTTAGATTTTATAGATTTAACCCACCATTGATCTTACTAGTATAATTGAGAAGGTTCAAAACAAAATGATGTATGCAAGATATATTATTATTATTATTATTATTATTATTATTATTATTATTTTTCCGAAAATTTATTATGCAATATTAATAATTAGTGATTATAATACCGGCGTTTTAACTAGACTGAAAATCCAATATTTTCAATCATAATGCTGGCAATGTCATTTCAAATAATTCTATATTAAGGAAATAAGGCATGCTTTTTCCGTAAATTTTTTGTTTGCTTGTCGCTCTTTATATTAAATGAAAAAATTATGGTGAATCATACAAACGTGTAAAATTTATTACTTTTTTTGTTTGTGTTAAATGATTTGTTGTGTTACAGATAATTAAGAATGACACCATTACATTATTTTTATTAGTTGAAAAAAATTATAAATATCCTTCTTTAGCATTGACAAAAATTTCTCCAGTTTGTTTCGTTAAAATTTAAATATAAGTGAAAACCCTCCCAAACACAAAAACCATCAAAAATGAACGAGCAAACTCGCTCTAGCTTAGTGTTTATTAATTCTAATGATTCAAATCTTAAAATGAAAAATCACGTGGTAAACGACGTTCAAAAACAATTAAGTCAACTTCCGTTTCCTCCTACCATTAAGCCAAGCGAATTAATCTCATTTGCTGAAGGTAGTAGTATTCCAGCTAGAGCCCCTAACGCTTTCATCATCTATCGCAAATTATTTATTCAAAATTCCAAAAATAATGGATACACTTTTCCTATGACTGTCATTTCTACTATGGCCTCCAAATGTTGGAAGCTTGAACCGGACAATGTCAAAAAGGAGTATAAAAGAATTGCGAGAGAAACGTTCATTTATCGAAAAAAAATTTGTCCAAAACCAAAACGTGAAAGAAAAAGAAAAACATGGCTTATTGTTTCGGTTGATCAAATTAATAAGAACCGGACTAAATCTAAAAAAAAATCGAAACCGTCACCAGTGAATTCTATTTCTACTAGTTCTTTTGTTAATTTAGAGAAAGAACAATCTATACCTTCGAATATCGCTACTACTACAACAACTACTGCTGAATATATCCAACAACAAAGCCAACATTCAACTTCACCCACCGAATCACGATTTGAATCTTTAATTCAAGATTTGGGCTTATTCAAAGAGAGGACAGACATTTTTGATTCTCGAAATGAAAGCAGTAATAATTCTTTTGGTTCCAATCTCGAATTTAATTTCTTTCCAATTCAAAATGAAAATTTAAATAATTTGTCAAACGAAAATCAATCAGGAATTGATATTTATGATTCTAGAAATTTAAACACACCATATTTTAATGTCGCTACCTTCCCAAATGAACCATTTATTAATCAAAATAATCAAAATAATAATAATCCATTAATATTCTTTTCGAGTTTATATAATACGGTGGGCAATAAAGAATTGAACGATAATAATTCTTTTAACTCCAATTTTTTTTATGGGTAGATAAAGATTTTTAATTTCTTTTAAATAACAACAATCTATAAGCACATTACTAAGTTTTTCTAAGTTTAAATGATAATTATATTTTTAAGAAATAATCGGTTTTATTATATTTTATTCGTTAATTAATCAATTTAGATTTTTTTTTTTTCCAATAATTAAATAATCGTTTTAATTATTTGTACTTTTTAACAAAACTAAGCAATTAAGGTTAATTAAGATTAATAAAGGCTAATTATGGTTTCGATTCGATTACATGCACTGTAATACAATCAGAGATTCTGATAATCAATTCTTTGGTAATATTTCGTGACGTACAAATTTTTATGGGATATCAAATTTTGGTGTGTTATTCTCGGAAATTCGGCAATTATTTTTAAACAATGTACATAATGTCGTTCGTCCCAGGAGCAGAACCATGCCAAATGACACATAAATGCTCGAGAATTTTTTCTTTTGACAAGAAACCGTGACATTTAACTCAAAATCATATGACTATAAATGATCTGATAAGTCTCTAACTATTTTTACGTTACCTAATTTAATACCTATTTACAAATATACTTGCCTATTTACAATAACGAAATATAATAGCGTTTGATTTGGTAATAATTTTGACTTTTTTAATAATCTAATTTCCTGAGAATTTTAATTTTATAATATTTTTCTTTTATTGGATTGAATGTAGGTAACAATCGACGACAAACCTCAATTTTATATACAGTTATATATTTTTTAAAATATCGAAAAGTAATTGTTTAGAGTTTAGAGTTAATTTTTGGGACGTTCCCAATTTGATACGGAAAGGAGGGAGTAGAGTATGATCGAATCTTCGTCTGGTTGATCACACTCTAATCTTCTATGGAAATCAAAGTTTGTTCTTTAGAATTCAGATGTTTGTACATTTTTAACTTGATATTCACCAACCTATGGCTATGGAGAAATAGATTTATTCAACTCTACTTTCGCTCTTGATAAACTTATGTCACAAATAACCTTGTGAATGACTGTTATATGAAAACTGCTTCGTGGCTCTTATATACCTTTGATAAAAATAATGATATGGGCATATGCAAGATTTAAGGAGATAAAAGCAGAAAAATTTGGGAAGCAAGTGTTCATAGTATACATGAAGTTGGCATGGATGGATTCATAGGAAATTAAGAAGGAGTAACTGTCAATGCGCCTGTGGAATTTCCTTGGCGTTTACTATAAGTGCTATAAATGATCAATCCGATTTCAAATAATTAAATGCGAGTATATGAAGGAAAAAAAGTATAAAAGAAAGAACTGCAGAATATCATTATATTATAATTATAATTTGATTTTGTATTAAGTGGTGAAAATTTAAGAATAGCATAATAAATGTTCAAAATTTGTTATATATTAATTATACTGCAATTTTATTTTGTTTGAAATAATGGTACAATTAAATCTCTTATATTAGTTACATCAATAAACTAGATGTGAATAATTGAGAATATAAGGACTATAGAGGGGGATATACTGAGGTTTCCCAGGTTTACTGGGCAACGATGGGCCATAAATCATTAATTTAGCTCTTTTACGTAATTAATTGCTTTATAAATTGTATATTTATAGGAGGATATACTGTTGCCAATTTCAAATTCCTATGAAAATATTTTATCTAGACAACAACAGCAACAAATTCCAAGAATACTGTCAAATTTATATAATATATATATCAATAAATGCAATTTTTTTTAATAGAATAAAGACAAAAAAAAATAAGTTTACCATCCTACTATCTGTAGTTGTGTCTGTGGTTGTGGCTGTTGTTGTGGCGGTGAATGATAATATATTTGTTGAGGGGGAGAATATTGACCCTATTTTATCGCGAAATTTATTACATTTGAAATTATTATTAAAATCAATAAACAGTTATCACTTTATATCTGTTATTGATTAACTACTATAATTTCTTCAAGGGGATAACTCTATTACATTTACTGCGAAATTTATTACATTTGCAAAAATTATGAAATTATTATTAAAATCAAATGAACAGTTATCACTTTATATACCTGTTGTTGATTAACTACTATAATTTCTTCAAGGGGATAACTCTATTACATTTTACCGTGAAATTTATTAAATTTGCAAAAATTATGAAATTATTATTAAAATCAATAATAAAGAGTTATCACTGATGATAATAGTTTGCCAATAATTTAAATATGTGAAAAACAAAATATTATTATTTTTCTTTTATTTTTGAATAGTATGGTGCGGGAATTATAATTTATCTATATTGATCTATATTTTGATTCTGGATCTTACCAAAAAAATATAACAGAACAGATAATTCCCTTTTCTTTTTTTTTAAAAAAAATGAAAAGGATTGAATATATATCGTTCTCAAATATTTAATAAAGATTATCGTTATGGTAAAAGTATGTTCTTTTTCGGGAATTAATTAAAGAGCGTTTAGGTTAATAAGATCGCGTAATAGAAAGGATCGCTCGGATTGAATGAAAATTGTAGGGGACGAAAAACGGATTAGATAAGTAATTTGATATTTGGGATAGTTTGTCCGGAGAACATTGTGGGATTAGCGAAAATTGATCACTCAGATGATTCCGCGTGTCGCGCATTAATTTTCATCACGGTAAAAAACAAAAAACAAATACCAATTATAAAAATAAAAAAAATATATTTGCTCTGGACTCAGTTTTTCTAGTTACTTATTATTTACATGCATATAATTTATACGTAATAAAGATGAAATAAACAAAAAATTTTGATATCTACCGAGTCTTCTCTCTTTTTACACAATTTATACAGTAAAGTTTTTTTTTTTTGAAAAAAATTAATCTATAGAATCTAAAGAAATCTATGGATCATTATTCACCTTTAAATATTTTAAATATGAGGAACCAAATTACCAAAGTGAAAATTTCATTTTGGTTGGATTATTAAATTATCATTACAATCATGAATATTATTATTCATCCTCTTTATAGAAAATAATGAAAATTAATAGGTCAGGAAATCAATTCTTCTTTTATCTAATTGAAATTGAAAAATAGAAATATTTTGATTTCGTTAATAAATCTGTTGTAAATAATAACAAAATATTTAAATCTCCAAAAAGTATTAATAATTAAAAAAATTTTTTTTTATAAAATGTATTATTTTAATCAGATATAAAACAAGATCATCAACCAAAGAATCGAAGAAGATAATTATAATGATTCTTTGTGAATAAAAAAATTACTCAGTGCTTGACTCTATATTTGTGTATCATCATATTATCTGAAATGTGTGAAATAAATATTTTTTAATATTATTCTCACCTTCAAAGTAAATTAACAAGACGAAGAGGAGACAATGAACAAAAATCAAAAATCAAAAATTTTTTTTAATATAGATATCATATGTTATCATGTGATTCATTATCGTAAGTGGAGATGTAAATTATCAGATTTTTTTTTATATTAACCATAAAAATTACGTGGTAAATTAAAAAGTCATATAAAGTTAGTTAATTAAAAAACAATCTTTAAATATTTTCGATGTCTACTGGTAAAAAAGCTTTACTTGCGTAGCTTAATAGTTCTATTCGGATAGTTAAAAAAGTTTTACTCACGTAGTTACTTATATATATATATATATATATAGAAAAACTCTACATTCTTATAGTTGGTTCAGGTGGACGTGAACATGCAATCGCATGGAAATTAGCTCAGTCTTCAAGAGTTGAAAGAATATATGTTGCACCTGGTAAGCCGACTTTGATATATACATATTTTTTAATATGATAGAATTTTAATAAATTTAATATATAAATATTTTTAATAAATTTTAATATATAAAATTTTTTTAATATGTAAATTTTTTAATAAATTTTCAGGTAATGGAGGTACCGAAACCGAAATGCATAAAGTTTGTAACGTTAATATTGGAGTCAGTGACTTTGAAAAATTGACACAATTTGCGTTGAAAAATAATGTAATTTATTTTTTTTAAAGAGAATTATTATTATTTAATCAGATGAATATTTTTAATTACATAATAAATTAATAATAATAAGAATGATGATAATAATAATAATAATAATAATAATAATTCCAGGTAAATTTAGTTGTACCTGGTCCCGAGCAACCATTAGTTGAAGGGATCGAGATGGCATTTAAAAAAAGTAAGTGATAATTAATAATAATTAATAATAATTAACAATAAATAATAAATAAATAATAATAATAATAATAATAATAATAATAATATAGTAATTAAAAAAATATAAATTTTTTGAATATGTAGTTGGTATTCCATGTTTTGGACCATCACCAAAAGCTTCTATTATGGAAGGTTCTAAAACATTTGCTAAGAATTTTATGAAAAGGCATAATATTCCTACTGCTGCTTATGAGGTTTGTAAATTGATTTTATAATTATTTATAAAATCCAATTATCACAAAATATTACAATTATCACAAAATATTTCAATCATCACAAAATATTTTAATTATCACAAATATTACGATTATTACAATTGTTATAATTATTATTGTGCATTGATTGACAATAGAATTTTTCAGATTACGAACAAGCAAAAGATTATTTGAATTCAGTTTCTTATAATGTTGTTATAAAGGTAAAATATAAATAATTAAATAAATCATCATTTCATCAAATAATATGTTTCTCAAATTTACTTATTATTTTTTTTTAGGCTTCAGGTCTTGCTGGTGGTAAAGGTGTTTTAATTCCTACCAACAAAGAAGAAGCTTTTAATGCATTAAAAGAAATCATGGTTGATCAAGTTTTTGGTTCAGCTGGTAAGTAATAATAATAATAATAATAATAATAATAATAATAATATTATTATTATTATTATTATTATTATTATTTTAAATCATATTATTATGTAATAATTAAAATAATAATAATAATAATAATAATATATGTGTAAATTAAATGTAAATTAAATGTAAATCATATGTATATTATAGGAAATGAAGTTGTAATTGAAGAATATCTTGAAGGACAAGAATTGAGTATTTTGACATTCTCAGATGGATATACAATTGTTAATCTTCCTCCTGCCCAAGATCATAAACGTGCTTTCGATGGGGATCAAGTAATAAAAATATATATTTTACGGATTATTTAATAATGATATTTTTAATTTATGTATCTGCTTTATTTGTTTTTTCTTTCGTAATGTTGATCAATGTTTCATAAATGTAAAAAAATTTTTTCTTTAGGGACCTAATACAGGTGGAATGGGTTGTTATTGCCCTACCCCAATAATTACACCGGAATTAAATGATCGAATAAAAAATATGATACTTCAACCTACTATTGATGGAATGAGACATGAAGGTAATAATGAAAATCTTTTATTTTACGTTTATTGAGGTTTGTTGATTCTTGAATATCCATGATTTTCGGTTTTCCTTGATTCTTAAACATTCCTTGATTTTCGATTTTCCTTTGATTCTTAAATATTCCTTGATTTTCGATTTTCCTTGATTCTTAAATTTTCCTTGATTTTCGATTTTCCTTGATTCTTAAATATCCCTTGATTTTCGATTTTCCTTGATTCTTAAATTTTCCTTGATTTTCGATCTTCCTTGATTTTCGATCTTCCTTGATTCTTGATTTTCTTTGATTCTTAAAATATTCTTTGATTCTCGATTTTCCTTGATATTCCTTGATAATCCTTGATAATCCTTGATAATCCTTAAATTTCCTTTCTTTTTCTCTTTTATATATATACATATCTATAAATATACTATAATACATTTAGGCTTTCCCTTTGTTGGAATGCTTTTTACTGGACTCATGATAACGGATTCTGGACCAAAAGTGTTAGAATATAATGTACGTTTTGGTGATCCGGAAACAGAAGTAGTTTTACCACTTTTAAGTGAAGATACAGATTTGGCTGAAATAATGCTGGTAATTTTATTTTTTATATTTATTTATTCATTTATTTATTTTATTTATATATTTATATATTTATATTATAATTTATAATATGAAAATATTTACATTAAAATGAATTTATAATATGAATATATTTAAATTTAAATGAATTTAATTAATTTAATATTATTATTTAAATTTATAGGCATGTGCGGAAAGAAGGTTGGATTCTGTTAAAATTAAAATTAAACAATGTTATGCTGCAACCGTTGTTATAACTTCTGGTGGTTACCCTAAAAATTATTTAAAAGGAAAAGAAATTTCAATCGCAGATATTCCTTCTGGTAAATTATCAATTTTTTTTTTAATAATAATGATTTTTATAATAATGACAATAGTTATTAAAATATTGAAATCTAATTTCCGAATTCAATTGATCTAACAAATATAAATAAATAAATAAATAAATAAACAGATGTAATTGTTTTTCATTCGGGAACCAGTATAAAAGATGGTAAAGTTGTTACATCAGGTGGACGTGTGCTTTCAATTACAGGAGTTGGCAACACATTAAAAGAAGCTGTTAAAAAAGCATATGATGGAGTAAAAGCTATTCAATTTGAGAAAATGTTTTATAGAAAAGATATTGCACATCGGTAATTACAAATTTATATATATATATATATTTATTTAAATAATAGGTTATTAATTTATTCATATTTTTTATATTTTTTATTTTATATTTTATTTTCTTCAGTGCCTTTGCATATATAGATAAGAATGATAAAAAAGTAATGACATATGAATCATCAGGGGTTTCAATAGATTCCGGTAATTTACTTGTTCAAAAAATTAAATCATTAATAAAAAGTACTCAACGTTCGGGAAGTAATTGTGAAATCGGAGGATTTGGTGGTTTATTTGATTTAAAAGCGGCGGGATTTAATGATCCAATTTTAGTCTCAACTACTGATGGAGTGGGAACTAAATTAAAAATTTCTCAAGCTATGAATATTCATAATACTATTGGTAAATATTTATTTATTATTTTATTTTATTTAATTTAATTTAATTTAATTTAATTTAATTTTATTTATTTTAATTTAATTTACAATATTTTATTTATAATATTTATAATAAAATTATATCTAATTAATTTAATAGGTATTGACCTTGTGGCAATGAATGTTAATGATCTTATTGTTCAAGGGGCAGAACCATTGTTTTTTCTTGATTATTATGCATGTAGTAAATTAAATGTGGATGTTACTAAAAACGTTATTGAAGGTATTGTTAAGGGATGCATTATATCTGGATGTGCTTTGATTGGAGGGGAAACTGCTGAAATGCCTGGAATTTACAATGAAGGTAATTTATATTAATTTTATTTAATATTATTATTTATTTAATATTATTATTTATTTTAACATAATCATTTATTTTAATGTAATCATTTATTTAATATATAATCTATTCATTTGATAATTTATTTAATACAATCATTTATTTGATATAATCATTTATTTAATACATTGATATTTTATTTTGATAATTTTCATTTTAATTAATTAATACTTTATAATTTTCATTTTAATTAATTAATATTTTGATAATTTTCATTTTAATTAATTAATATTTTGATAAATTTCATTTTAATTAATTAATATTTTGATAATTTTAGGAGAATATGATTTAGCAGGATTTGCAGTAGGTGCGGTAGAACGTGGAAAATTACTTCCACGTCTTTCCGAAATAAAAGTTGGAGATATTTTAATTGGAATCGCATCTTCCGGAATTCATTCTAATGGATTTTCATTAGTTCGTAAAATAATAGATAACAATAATAGCAATTATAATTATAGTTCGATTTGTCCATGGAATAATTCAAATAACAACAATAATAATAGTAATAATAATAAAAAAAATAATAATAATAACAATGATAATAATAATAATAATAATAATAATACGCTGACACTGGGAGAAAGTCTTCTCACTCCCACTAAAATTTATGTTAATCAATTGAAACCCCTTATTAAAAAAGGACTTGTTAAATCAATGGCACATATTACGGGAGGTGGATTTATTGATAATATACCAAGAGCTATACCCGAACATTTAAGTGTGATCATTGATTCTAAATCATGGGAAATACCTCACGTGTTTAAATGGTTGGCTAGAAATGGAAATGTACCATCAGGTATGTTTGTTATATCATTATTCATTATCATTATTATCTTATATCATTTATTCATTATCATTATTATCGAATTATATATATATTTAATATATTGAATTAATTATTTATTTTAATATTAATATATAAATATGGATAAATAGATGAATTATTTCGAACATTTAATTGTGGAATAGGAATGGTGTTAATAATATCACCTGAAGATATTAATGAAGTTTTTAAGATATTGAAAGAATCCGATAATGTATATAAAATTGGACAAGTGGTGACTAAAGAATCAAATAATGGAAAGGAAATCATTATTGAAGGAATTAATGAAATACTTATTTACGATTAAATCCATTAATTGAATCCGAGAACTTTTTGAAGAGAGAGATAGATAGATAGATAGATATATATAATATGTATATATTTTTTTATATGTCTCCAATATCTATGTATATGTTATATGTATATATTGATTTAATTAATGTTAATTCAAGAAAATAAAAAAAAAAATAAAAAATAAAAAAAGTTAAAAAAGATTGATTAATTATATTTTTAAAATAATTTATTTTGTGTGATAATATATATATATGTATATATATTTAGATAAATATATAATAATGAATGAATGCATGTTTGTAATGAATGAATAAATACTTTTTATATACTTGAAAGAAATATAATAAATATAATAAATATGATAAATATGATAAGTATAATAATAAATTAATAGAATGGATTAAATATAAATAGAATAGAATAAATTAATGTAAAATATAATATAATATAATATAAAAATCATATATGTAAATATATATATGTGTCATATAAAATATAAAATATAAAATAATTTTATACTAATAATAATAATCCCAATTGAAATATAATTTCAATTATCCCTATTATTCCCACGATCCATTTCCACCAATAAAATAAAATCAAGTTGTTTCTCGTCGCTGAATTAGTTTTAATCCAATCACTTCCCATGGGATTACAAGTTACGTTAGATATCGAACCTTTTTCTGGGGAATTCATTATTCCATAACTTTGAAATAATAATAAATAATTAATATTATTACCGAAGTTAAGATTATCATTAATATTCTCAATATTGATGGGTGGACAATTAAAATTTAAAGTCGAAGGACACGATTGAGTGGTGTTATAACATAAATTAATGCAAGGAGGTATCTCGATGTATGCTCCGGGTACCATCTCTTTATCAATCTTGGGAATTCTACTTTTATTTGCATTTCGAGCGATTCCTCCAATTATTGAAGAATCGGAAAAATCATTATCATCATCAGAAGTTGAAAAGAAATCTGCGTCCCCACATCGAGGTACGGTCATTGCGCAAATCCAATTCTTATATGATTCCAAACAATCATTACAACTTCTAACCAATGAATAATGTGTCTTGTTACATGAAAATTGCGAAAGTGTTAAAGTGAAATTTTTAAAATATTCTTCGGCGAGTTCATCATAAAATTTAATGATCTTTGAAATGGGAAGGAGTGGATTGGCGGGTACAGAATAAGCTACTCGATTACAAAATGTAAGATCGGAAACTAATCTACAATTTAATTCTAAATAAAATAAAATAAAATAAAATAAAATAAATTAAATTAAATTAAAATAAATTAAAATAAATTAAATAAATTAATATTAGTTAGAATATATATATATATTTGTATGTATGTAATTTATAATATAAAGTAACTTACGTGATTTTGTGTGTAAAAGTATTGGATCAATATGAAAATCCTTATTACTATTATCGGTGATGTTATTAACCTTACCATTAATATTTTTAGAAATAACCAAAGCTGTATAATTCATTCCATTTTTTAAATTATTTATTGAGATTGTAACTTTTTTTCCTTTATCAGGATAAATGAAACCTCTAGTGGTTTCACTATATGTGATATTAATATTGTCAGGAGTATTGGATTCATATGCACATAATGAATTATATAAACCCACTACACTATTGGAATCTACTATATAAGTTAAAAATGATGCTGATAAATTAATAGTTTCATCATTTATTCTAAATAATGCTGTTGAATTATCTGTATCTTCAAGTACCAAACTTTTTATTATTGATGGAATATTATGTAAATATTCTATTAATTATAAATAAATATAAATTATAATTATTAATATAAATGTCATTATTATTATTATTATTATTATTATTATATAAAATATAAATATAAATTTATAAAATATAAATATAAATTTATAAAATATAAAATATAAATATAATTGTCATTAACATTATGAATTAAATTAAATTAAATTTACCACTAGTAGAAACTCCAATCTGATAATTATAATCTCCTGTGACTTCAGTTTGATTAGGTGCAAATAATCCAATATATATTATTTTATTTGATGATGATGATGAAATTTCTAATGATGATATATTAAAACTTAAAAATCCATTATAAATATCATATCCTTTTATTGATAATGTTGAATTAGGTCCTGGTTTTGATTCATTTGTATCTAATGAAACATATACTTTTAATTTAGTATCCACTTTATTATTAGTCTTATTATTATTTAAACTAGGTAATTTACAAATTGTTATACTAATATATATATAATCCTCATCCTTAATTTTACTAATTGGAATTGAAGGTCTGGGTGAAAATAAACTTGAACTAACACTATTTGAACGACTAGTTGATTTTGTATTAATAGTATTAATGGTATTTAGAGTAGTCTTTGTTGATGCTATTGTCGTGGTGGTGATAGTTGCTCTTTTCATGATAAATCCAAGTCCTCGTTTTTGTATTGTAGAATAATTATACATAAAATGTACACTCGAATTATTTTCCGAACTAAGGTTTCCATTTTGTATTTTCGAATCTATCAATTGAATTGTCACATCTCGTGATAATATTTCCCCTTTTATTATTATTATGAAAAAGTAAAAGATTATGAAAGAAAAGAATAATATCCACTCATAACTTTTTTTATATTTTTGCATTACAAGAATATAATATATCTATCTCTATAATATATATAATTTATATATATATATATATATTATATATATATATAGATATAATTTATATAAAAAAAAAATTATTAATTATTAAAATATTCAAAAGATTCAGATTATTATTATTATAATTATATTATTATAATTATATTATTTATTATTATAATTATATTATTTATTATTAACAGATTATTTTTAACAACTCTCTCGAACAAAAATAGTGGAACAAAAAAGTATGATAGTTGATATTGATGAATATATGTATGTATTTATAATAAAGTGAAAGAAAAGAAGCGGGAAAAAAAAGAGGGCAATGCAAACGGCTATGGTTTTAAAAAGAATCAGATATTACTAATTAAATGTAAATATAAATACAAATCAGTTTCAGTTACCAATTATGGAAAAATTGTTAATTATTATTATTATAAAAATTTTAGTAGTGCAGATTTTTTACCCAACGAAAAAATGCTAACCAAAATAACCAAAAAAATACATCATTCATTTCCCATAATCTTATCCGAACTTTTTACATGCTATATGTGAGTATTTTATTAATTATTAATTATTATTAATTATTGTAATTATTGTAATTATTGTAATTATTGTAATTATCTGTTATTTTAATTATTATTATTATTGCAATTATTATTATTTAATTTTTTAATACATTTTAACAAGAAATAAAAAAAAAATTTTTTTTTAAAAAAAAAGATTCTATAATATTAAAAATTCGAATCAAAAGGAAAAAATAAATATGTTACAACCAAAAAAAAATTCATGAAAATGAAATCAAATAAAATCAAATAAAAGTATAATGATAAAAAGTACGATAATAAAAAGTATAGTAAAATAAAATAAAAGTATAATAATAAAAGCATGATAATTAATTAATTGACTACAGTTAATCTCCTTTTCGGTATAGTCATTACCACCACTTCTCTATTAGTAATTTCTTTTTCAAGTTCAGCTTGTTCATCTGCTTCTTCAACGTTACCCATAATATTATTTCTTGAATATTGTCCTCCTCCTATTCCTCCATGAGATTGATTACTTCTAATTGATATTCTTCTTCTATTATCATCATCATCTACTCTTAATCCACTTCCACCACCTCCACTTCTACCCTCTTCATTATCATCATCAATTTTACTCGTTTTACCAGAAATTTTTGTCATAATTTTAACTAATAAACTATTTTTACCTCTGGGATATCCAACCCAAGCAAATGAAATCCAACTTGTATATATTAAAATTATAAAAATAATAAATAACCAAGGAAATAATTTATTTATTATACTTGATTTAAATAAATAAAATATTAAATATATTCCCATTGATAATAATATAATTTGAAATAGAATATTATATGTATGAGTAACTATAGCAAGTGAATTTTCATTTTGATTCCTTATATTATTATTATTATTATTATTGTTGCTGTTATTATTATTATTATTATTATTACTATTATTATTATTATTATTATTATTGTTATTGTTATGGTTATAAGTTGAAGTTGAATCTAATCGTCGATGTGATGAAGAAGCTCGATTTGAACTATTATAACTATTATAACTATTATAACTATTATGATTATGATGATGATTATTATTATTATTATTATTATTATTATTATTATTATAATCTGTTACACTCTTCCGTCTTTCTAACCATGAACTATTACTGTTACGATTATTATTACTATTATTATTATCATTATCATTATTATTATTACTACTATCAATAATTTTAGTAATTCCAGAAGCTCGATTTACTTCAAAACTATATTCTGGTTTTTTACGTTGAAATAAGGAAATACAAAAACTTTTTCCTTCATTACCTTTTGAATTATTATTATTATTATTATTGTCGTGATTGTTGTCGTTGTTGTTACTACTTTGGTTATCTTTTTCTGATAACAAAATTACTTGTGATGATCTAAAGATTCGATTTATTATTAATGAAAAAATTGCAAATATAGGAATTATTAAATATAATAATATTAATAATATAAATCCCAACTTTCCATGAATAGTTGAGAAATGAGGAAAATCCTTATCATTACAATATTTATAAATTATCGCAAATCCACAAATAGCTGTAACGTAAGATGATAATATTAAAATTCCATAAATAATTCTTATCCAAGTAATTTTTGATCCAAATCTTAAGATTGTTGAGGCAATCGGTAAAAATATGAAACTGACAATTGATAAGATTATGTGAAGTTTAGGTATTGAATTATTATTATATTCAAAACCAGAATTTTCATCATGATTTTTCTCATGTTCATCTTTAATACATTTTAAAAAATCAATCGGTTTCATATTTGATGCGGGATTATTTTTTGATGTGGGATTATTATGTAATCGAAGTATCCATAAATCATTAAATGAACTGGTTTCACCATCTAATCCTTCTCCACCAAACATTAAGATATCAAAAACATCTGAATCATTTTGATCATCATTAGTTACTTTTCTACCCGCGGCTACCATTTGAGCTCCGGATCGTGTTTTAGGTAATGGACCTCCATCTCCTTTGGGAATTATTCTTACCCATGATCCCTAATAATATTATAATAATAATAATAATATTTTTAATTTTAATTTAATTGATGATAATATTAATAATAATAATTAAATAATAATTAATTAAATAATAATTAATTAATTAATAAATATATGTACCGAACTAGCATCCATAACTCCAACTTCTCCATCTACTCCAACCGATTTACCTTTTGATGTTTTACCTCCAAATACAATGGCTTGTGAAGCAAATGATACACCTGTAATTCCATTCATTACCATTGCGGCTCCAACTCTTTGACCTAAACAAGTACTTGCAGAACTCCAAATTGATGATGATGTCATTATTCCTGGATTCGTATTATATCCAGCAGCTAATTGTAAAGAGGATGCATTTGATATCGCACAATTTTTATTAAGTTTATCACACCCTCCATACATTACGATCCGACCTCCAGGTAAAACTGTTCCCGCCACTTCATTCCTTCCTTTGGGGATTTCACCTCCGATCGGAACTTTATACCATACAGATGAGATATTATTTCCATTGGTTGACAAACTTCCTTGAAATACTTGAGCCCATAAATCCGTATTAAACGTTTTACCATCCGTACCATGAGAAATCCACATGATGGTAGAAGGGTTCGTGTTACTTCCCGTTTGAACCGTTGTATCAATTCCTCCGACGGCCGAATATAATTGAGGGACTGTACCATTCGTTGATATCACATTGGTAATTTGGGTCCAGGTATTATAATTTATATCAAATGCCCAAGTATCATTAAAGATCACATTCGAATCCCCTTGTCCACCAGAAATTACAAAATTATTTCGATATGATCCCCAAACATCCATTCCGTATATCATATTGGATCGGGCTTGAGGTCCTGTACCTGATTGTGTTGACCATTGTAAAGTATTTAAATCTGCTAAAAATGTTTGTTTAGATTTAATTCCCTCTGCCGTACTGTTATAATTAATTAATTAAATTGATCAATAATAATAATAATAATAATAATAAATGATAAATGATAAATAATGGATAAATAATAATAAATAAATAAATAAATAAATAAATAAATAAATTATTACTCACGTTCCTCCAAAAATAATTAACGTATTTTTATCTTTACCATAACCTATAGCAAAATCTTTTACACCCGTAGGTGGAGTTCCGGTTAAATCTAATTTTATCCATTCCATAACGGGAAATGTCAAAGTTGGATTTGAATCAATATTGGAATCATCACCAAATGTTTGGGTGATAAAGAATGAAAAGTATAATGATAATAATATGAATAATATTTTATTATTATTCCTCATATAATTATGATTATGATTATAATTATTATTTAAAGTCCATATTTCTATTACTTTTTTTGATGTTTGTCTTCCCATTTTAATCAATTGAATATAATATAATTGATTAAATTATTGAATACTAAATCTGATTGATTAATTGATTGATTTTTTAAAGTCGTGAATATATACTATTAATAATATCAATGAAAGAAGGAAAAAAAAAAAAAGGGGGTGAAAGAATATTAAAAACCGAAATATATTTTTTTAAAAGGTGGAGAAAAGAAGGAAAGAAGAAGTGAGAGGAGAGAGGAAAAGAAAGAGGGAAAGGGAAAGGGAGAGAGAGAAGGGAGAGAGAGAAAGGAGAGAGAAGAGAATGAGAATGAAGAAAATACAAAAATGTAATATGCAATAAATAATATACAAATGTTAAAATGTTAAGTAATAAGAAGAATAATAATGATAATGACAATATTTTAATTATGCTTTATTTTTTATTAACATGAAACCTTTCAAAGGTCAATAATATAAAAAGATACACTTATGAAGAGAGATATAGAATAAGAATAATAATGTGATTATTAATAAATGTATTCATTTGGTGAACAAACAACATTAATAAAAGAAATAGTTCTAAAGGTGATGTTTAACACTACACAAGCCTTTTTTTTTTTAAAAAAAAAAAATAAAAATAATAATAATAATGATAATGATAATAATAATAAGTTCCTTTAGATAAAGTCGGATAAAAAGGTTATAATAATGACTAATAATAACTTGAAATAAATAATTAACAATTATAGCGTGTAAATAAAAATCGTGACATCAATAATAATAAAAAAAATTTTCTTTTAATTAATTAAAAAGAACTTTCTAAAGCGTTACACTTTCTTTTTCTATATTATTCTTTGTAATGCATCTTTTTTCTGAATATAAATAAAAAAAGTTTTATTATAAATATACTTATATATGAATATGATGTACATAAATGAACATACATTGAATTGGTTAATCTAACATTATTCCAATTTGGGAATATCCGATTTATTTTGGGCGAATTGGCTTAAACCTTTTCTTTTTTTCATTATTTCTTCGTCGTCGTCGTCATCATTCATCTTCGAATTTTCGAATCATCAAATCTTTTTTTTTTTGATAATGATCTTGACAAATTGCATACTTGGTATCACATTAATATTTACACGATGATGATTATTGTAAGTTCGATATACATGATATGCATCGTAATTCACAAAAAACGCTAACCTTGAACTCTTTAATTAAATTTAAATTTAATTAATTAATTTATTATTATCAATATTATTATTAATATTATTATTTTATTATTATTATTATTATTATTATTATTATAATTATTATTATAATTATTATTATAATCATGAGAAAGATAAGATATAATAATGATAATAATAATATGAAGATGGCGATATACAAGATACTGTACGCGTTGTTACATAATTCATTGTGAAATTAATTTGTAATTAATAATTGTTGTTGTTGTTGTGACAATAATGACACCTCTTTACATTTTTGTTCTTCATTTTATATACCAAATTAGAATTCTAATGGTTTTTCTAATTGAATTTAGGTTTCTTTCTCTTTTTCCTTACCCCCTTTTTTTTGTAATATAACAAGTATGACATCAAAGTTATTATCATTTTTTATTTTTATTTTTGTCATTAATATATATACGTTGTTGTTGTTGTTTTTGTGTGTGAGTGAATGAATAATTGAGAATTGAAAGAAAAAAAAAGAAAAGAAAGATGATTTAAAAAAAAAATTCATTAATTTTATTTTATAACTAAAAATATTTGAATTAACTTAATTTGTATCATTAGTTAATTTAAGTTTATCTTTATATGTATAAGCTAATTATACACAACATTAATTCAATAATTATAATTTCTATTTTTGGCTAATCAAAATTTAAAAATATTTATGGGTTGTTTGTTTTACAAAATTTAAAATAAATAAATTAAATAATGAATGAAATAATGAATGCAATAATGAATTTAATTCAACTAATATATTTTTTGAATAATTAATGAATGCAATTTAAAAATGTTTATTATTATATATGTGTATATATATATTTTTTAAATGGTACATTTTTAATGGTACATAATAATAATGTTGTATATATTGCAAAAAAATAAAAAATAAAAAATATGAGATACAATAGATAAATTATATTAAAGAAATTTGGATTCTATAATAAATAAATAAATAAAATTGAATCAAAAAAAGTGAATCAAAAAAATTGAATCAAAGAATTGAATCAAGAAAATGAAAAAAAAATTTCAAAAAAAAAAAAATCAGAAACAGAACTGAATAAATGAATTAAAATAAAACTTGAATGAATAATGACAAAAAAATTAACAATTAAAATAAAAATTGTTTTGTACATGAATTTATTTTAATGATAGAAATACAAAAATTATAACAGAGAAAAAAAAAAGAAAAAAAACTTTTGAAATAAATGTAAATATATTTAAAGAATTATGATGAATAAATAAAATGTGAATAAAGTGTCCGAATAAAGTTCCTGAATAAAGAGTGCCTGAATAAAATTTGAATAAAGTTCTGAATGAAATGTCTGAATAAAGTGCCTGAATAAAGTTCGAATAAGAGAAATCAACAACAATAACAACATCCAGAACCTTTCCCGCCACTTTTTCCTACCTTACATAACATTCCACATACTTGTGTGGCTGCCATTATTAATCCCGTTACTAAAATTCCTATTCCACCATAATATAAAGCTTTATATGTTCCTTGAGTACATATAGAATTACAATGTTGAGCTTCGTTATTTATTGTTGAATCAACTTTATCATTATTAGTCGTGATAGATGGATCACATAATGGTCCACATTTGGATGGTAAAACTTTTGCATAAGCCAGTAATCCTATACCAACTAACATAAAGAATATTGCCATAATCAAAATGCATAATGTCCAGGTACATCGTAAACATCCACAAGTCGAACAACAATCAGCTAAATCACAATCATCATTTCTACCTTGCTTACGTGGATGTCTTCTTCCACCAGTTTTTACCATTATGGGAGCCTCATAAGAAGCAGGTGGACGTGGTTCGTTTGGTGAATAATTTTTAGGAGGTCTCGGTTTATCATGTTTATCATCCGAATTTGATAATTTCAATTTTGGTGGTGAATGTGGTGGAGGTGGTGAATATTGTGGTGGAGGTGAATGTTGTGGCGGAGGTGAATGTTGTGGAGGTGGATGTGAATGCTGTGGAGGTAATCTCGGTGAAGGCGATGAATGTGAATGAGAAGGAGAATGGAGAGAGTGCATTGGTGAATGGGGAGAGTGCAATGGAGAATGTTGTGGAGAATGTAATGAATGTAGTGAATGAGGTGAATGAGGTGAATGAGGAGGTGCATGGGAATAAGATTGAGAAGAAGCAGACGAAGATGAAGAATTATTATATCTATGTGTTGGTTGTAATTTATCAAGATGATGATTATTATTATTATTATAAGGAATAGATAGTTGTTTCTGAGGAGATATCGAAAGTTCAGGCTTAATTATTGAAGAAGGTGGTTCTGGTGGAATAACAGGTATTGAAGGTATTGAAGGTTCTGGCATAGCTAATATCTGTTTATTATTATTTTTAGGAAGAGGAGAAGGAAGATTAGTAGTAGTGGGAGTTGTAGGTGGGAAATTATTATTAGAATATAGATTTGATGGTGATGGTGGTGGATGATAATGAGGTCTCGGAGATGTTGGTGTTCGGTTGTTGGGTGACGGAGGATTTCGTTGAGTTAAATTTAACGGAGGAGGAAGATTTGGTGAATTATTCATAGGTCCATTAGGTCTAATATTATTATGATGATTATTATTATTATTATTATTATTATTATTATTATTGTCTATTGGGGGATAAATATTTTGTCTTCCCGGCGAGGGTGGCTGTTGACACCCTTCTCTTGAAACATTGTTATGATTATTATTAAAAGTTTGTGGATATGAAGACATTTTTGTTATTTGCCTTTTTTTCCGAGGATATTCTAAAAAAAAAAGATTATATCTTATATATATTTATCGTCAGAAAGAGCATTTAAAAAAGAAATTTTAAAGAATGTAAAATAATGGACTTTTTGGTTAAAGTGTATTAAAATGATAAGTTTTCTAGGATTCCGTTGTTCATACAGATATAGCTATCCGCGCACGACTATCTTTCACAAGGTTAATTCTGTACAATATTTCCTATTGGACAAATAAAATTAATCGCATGAAAGTTGACCATAAACGTTTCTTCAATCATGTACATTTGTTTTGGGAATTTGCATGATTCATGTATTTCATGTGATATATTTTCACGTGAACAAGATATATTTTATATATGTATTATTTAAAAAAAAGTATTTAATTACCTTGTTATTAAATTAAATAATTTTGATAGACCACTTGGCATTAGCATATTCAAATTGTACAACTTTAATAATTCTACTTTAATTTAATTTTTTCTCGGCATTCATTCCTCTTCCTCCTTCTCCTTCTCCATATCTTCTCATCCCTTCTAATTTACATGTTTTCTATTCCCATGTCTACAACCAACACGTGGAGATGCATAGGTATCAGATTGTATTACCACCTCCTGTTTATTTTTTTCTTTTATAATTGATGACATGGAAAATAGAAGAAATTTATGTCAAAAGCAGAAGAATTTGGGAAAACAAAATGTTCATAGCAAAACATTTAGTTGGAGTGGATGGATTCATAAGAAGTTAATATATTGATATGTGTAATGCTATTGTGATTTTTACTAGTTATCTAACTATAACAATTGATATCCTTCCGCAAATTATTATATTATTTTTCAACAAAAACATTAATATCATACAGTATTAGTGACTGTCGCATGATAAAGAATCGGTTAGTTTAATTAGTTTGGGTTAGTTTGGTTGTTAAAAATTCGGATTCTTCCTATATATCTTGGGCTTCATGCAAGCGATGGTACAAAACGGCATGCGGCGAAAAAAAAAAAAACTTTAAACCGATCAACTTTAGACTTTTTATTTTGGATATAATTTTGGATATATTATTTGTATTTTTATTCTTATTTATTTACGCACGGTTTTGGAAATAAGGGTTTTGTATTACAAAAAAAAATGGCGGTAAAATTCTATTCTAAAATGTAAAAAAAGGGATAAACAAGATAAAATCAAAAGATAAATATAAGAAAATAAATACAATAGAATTCAGGCTAACATATTGCCCCTTGTTTAGTAAGTTATTTACATTCTAACCATTAAAGAAAAATAAGTCAGAAAACGAAAATAAAATTTACATAATTTATACATAATTCTGTTGCCAGAATGATTTTTTTTTTAATAGAAATATTTAGAAATACTGTATTTTAAAAAAATTTTTTTTTTCTTTTTTTAAAATATGAAATAATTTGATAATTCACTTCACTTCCAAAAATATTTTCGTTTTGGCTTTTTCTGAGAATCATCATCATCATCATCATCACATGCATCACTATTCAATGAAATTACATTTACTACATGATTCATTTCTAAATCATTTTCATCCTTCACCACAATACTTTTTCCCTTTTGACTTAAGTTTAATGTTAACCTTTTGGTCATTGGTTCAATCTGTAACGTTGATACTTTATATCTCTGAGTTGATCTTGCAGAATTAAGACGGGTTTCGCGTGTTTGAGTAGGAGTTGTTGGTGGAGTTGGTGGTGGAGTTGATGGAGGTGGTGAAGGTGAAGGTGGAAGATCATTTTGTGATAAACCAGCTTCAGCGGCTATAGCCGAAGCAAGTGATTTTTGAAATTTTTTTCGTCGATGTCGAACATAAATGCAACCAATGATAGTAATGAGTATTATAAAGAAAATTGTTAATGAGATAGTTATTGGGATTTTCTCATTAAATGAACTTGGAATTTGAGTGTGAGTGGGAGTGGGAGATTCATTTATTGTTGTAGGTAATGATGATAATGATGATGATGATGATGGTGATGATGGTGATGATGATAGTGTGGTTGTAAATGAAGTGTTAACTGTAAAAAATAAAAACAATAATAAAAAAAAAATAGAAAAATGTTAGATTCTCTGTAAATATTAAATAAATAAATGTATATATATATATGCTATGAATTAATACATACTTGAATCACTTGAATCACTAGAATTGGTTGGTGTAGTTGGTGTAGTTTCAATTGCCGACCTCGTCTCAAAGTCCGGCGATGCCGATTTTGATGTCATCAGCTCTTGTTTATTACGGTTATTATTATTATATTTGCTATCGATGCACTAAAGAAAAATCAATGCTACGGAATCATGAATAAGATATAAACTTTTGAAAGAGAGAACAAAAAATAAAGTGGGTTCAAATGAACGAATGTTTTATTCCAGTTATATATATATATTTTTGTTTCAAATATAATATATTATAAAACTGAAAAAAAAAAAAGAAAAAAAATGAAAACTATGAAGACTATGAAACTGAAAAAAGTGAAAAAAAGATAAGTATAAATAAATTTTTTGTTCAGGAAGATCATACTGATTGTAAATATATTATTGATTAATAATGTATAATAATGTAATGTACAATTTAATCGTAAAATTGTAATTTATCCTTTCTGTCCAAGTTTATTCTACAATTAATTTATACAATTATATTGAAAATTGAAAATATTTGTTTACCAAGTGATGCACATCCTTTGCATCCTTTGTTTTATCTAATACAGGTTAATTCTATATATATATATATAATATATATATAGCATTTATTTATTTAAAATCTATTTTAACTTTAATATATTCATATATATCGTAAGAAACGTATATCTTATAGCTAAAAAAAACCATTTATTATACACTGTTTACCATATTTATTTATTAAGAGCAAAGTATGTCAAATATCACACACAAGAATTCACTTAATTTAAAAATAAATTATTTATTTTTTATCAAAAATTTTGTTGAGTAAATATTTTTTATTACAATTCTTTACTCATTATTAGTCTTTGCTTTATATTGTTTGCATTTGCATTATTCGGTTTGAAAAATTACTTCTTTTAAATAATAATAAGAAAAAAGTATTCAACCTATTTTCTTCATTGCATTTTTATTTTTTAATTGCATTTTTTTTTTATTTTTTTTATTTGCATTTGCACTTTATTACTGGTTGCTTTTATCGCGCGTGCGCATTACACACATTATCTCTCTATTGTCTAAATCATACTATATATTATTGTAATTATTGTAATTATTGTAATTATTTTTGTGATGTCTTGGAATGCTTGTGATGTTTCTTTTAATTTAAAATTTAATATAATATAAATGAAGTTTTAATATAATTAATTATACAGTATAAGCAAAAATATTGAGTGTTAATTGATGTTACATTCATTAAATGCTTTTTTGTCCATTTCCGCAGCTCCCGTTTATTGAATAAAAAGGGATTTCCTTTTTTTTTTTATTTTGATTTCGATCATTCGGTGAAAATTTCCGAAGATTGGTTAATAGTACGATTTTATATTTTAACTCTTATTTACGAATTCAGAATTATATACAAAATTCTAAAGATCCTCGACGCCTTCGTTATTATTTTTGTTGTTCTCCCCTGAATTTTAAATATCAAAAAAAAAAATTGAATTAGTAATATTTATTCCCCACATAGAGTATCGTACCATTTATTAAGGTAATACATGATCATTTCAAAACTTGAATTTAATAAAATAAATTCTCTAAATATAGAATTTATACTAAATTAGGACATTCTTTAAAGGGATTATTCTCGTCTCTGAACAATCTTTTTTTAATTTATTATTTTTCCTGAAAGTTTTATTTTTTTTTGTAACTCTTTTTATCGCTCTAGGAATTCTATTCAATTTACATTTACTAATTTACAAGAAATTATAAAGAACACAAAATTTGGTGATATTAATTAATTTAATTAATTTTGATCGGGATGTTCAAAAATTACGTACTGGCAATATTATACTAACACTAAAAGAACGCATGAATCTCACAATATCTTTTTATATACATTCATATAAACACAAATCTTCGAATGTCACTCAATGAATGTTTATTATATTTTTCCCTTTTTTTTTTTATTTATTAAAGTTAATAACAAACATTACTTTGAAAATATAAATAAATTCACATATTTTTGTACTTGTATATCCTTTCTTAATAAGAAATGGATGATTTTTCTGGTTCACAAAACTTCAAATAATTAAAAAAAAAAAAAATCTTTTTTTAAATGATTAAATTAGCCACTTTGTAACGGAAATTTTAATGAATTTTTTACGTTAGTATTATTTTTTTTCTTCCAAGCAATTGATTGTTTCAACAGACAGAACCTTTTGTTGTGCTAAAAATATTTTTTTGTTTCTATAATAGAAACAAATTTGTGTTACAAAAAATGACTTGTTTTACGATATCGTGTGTTAAATTACGCTAAATTTTACGCCTATAATTAAAAAATCAAATTAAATCAAATTAAATCAAATTATGGAAATATTATCTAGATTCCGTAATTACTAGGCGAAGAATTAATTTTCTAAACTTTGTATTTTTCTCTTTGCTTCTCCAAATTCAACTTAAATGAATTTGAATGAATTAACCGCCACATTCCTAAATTTAGATTTATTATCGTATCGATATGTTAAATTCAGGTGAAGATTTATTTTCAATTATCTTTTTTCTTTATTTTCTTATTCTCTTTACTTCCTTTACTTCCATAATAATCGCATCAATCTTATCTCTCGTATATATCTTTATATATTAAGAGAACAATACCTTTTTTCCACCACTAAGCTTTTTTCTCCTTTATTTCTTTATTTTTTATCCTTATTTATTATTTGTAAATAATAAATAATCAAGTTAGAAATGGACTATTATTATCTTTCTTTCTCTTAATTTGATCTAAATATATTTTCTATTTTACATTGAAGAAATTTATTATTATTTTCCAATTAAAATTGTTACCGCGAGATTACTACCATTCACAATTTCATCAAAATTTCCTTTAAAATTTTATTTTGCTCTCGCGAATAACGAATTAATAATGTTACGGATTACATCACTGTGATCTTAATATTGAATATATATTTTTTCGTATCTCATCTATTAAACTGTTAACTTTAAAAATACACGATAATTGGGCACAAAAACTGAAAAGATGTTGACTTACCATTTTAGTCTTATCCTAAGAACTTCATTAAAACCCGTCCACGACAATTTCTGTGTGTCACATCATTAAAGATTTTCTATGGAAGAAATTTATGTATTATTTACGATAATAACCAACTAATATATCAAAACTTTACAAAATAAATATAAAAAAATAGTTTCATTTTTAAAATCTTATGATTATATAACTAATGAGCATCAAATTCGTTTAATAAAATTATATTGTTAATCATAAATCGATCGCTCAAGCAGCCCGAAAAAAAGCTAGACATCTTACAAATTCAAAAAGGAAATATTAACATTAACAAAGTTTTATTGTCAATATTTCTTTTTTTTTTGAATTTGGAAGGCATGTATGACTTTGTTACAAAGGAATTATATGACATTTATACACGCAAAATGTATTTGAAAACGCTAAAAATTTCATACAAACAAGATGTATTTTTATCTTTTTTTTTTTTTGACAAAGAAAAAAATATTTAGTCCGTGCTTACAAATAAATTTACACTTATAATCAATTTATTAAAAATTTATGTTCATCAAAAATGATTTACCAGGGTCAATATTTAATAAAGTTCTAAAATTATTTAATTCTATTTTTTGTTCTATACCTTAAAATAATAAAATATTATAAATTATAATAAAAATTACAGGATGAAACTAAATTATTCCCCCATGCAAAAAATGTTCTACACATATTTGGATAATAATAATGATCGACAAGTGAACTTTAAAGGGGATACCACAAATTTTATTACATACTTAAAAAGCCAGAATTCTAAAAAGAAATTAGTCTAGACTCGAAATTCTTCGAAATGTTATAGGAGAATAAAGAGAGTAATAGTCAATAACTACAGATGAATAAATTTATGAAAAAAAATAATATATGATTTTATGACGCGTTACGTTTGATTTTTTTTTTTTAAAAAAAAAAATAAAAATCATGAGTCAAGTATCTATTTAATATTTTTTACTATGCATAAATACAAGGTTGACAACTTCAAATAAGAAGTTCATACTTTACAATTTATTAAAAAAAAATTCATGAGCATTTTATATATGAAAATATAACAATTATTTTATTGAATTATGTCGTCTTATTGGAAGATCTTTTGAAGACGTTACACAAAGTAATTGTAATAAATTATTAATTACTACTAACGAAAAAAAATTCTTTATTAAATTAATTGTAACATTACAACGTAAAGTTCCTAGAAGATGAAACTTTAAGAGTAGAATATATCTTTTACTATTATTATTTATTTATTTTTTTTTTTTTTTACAATTTTACAATTTGAATTATTAGTAATTGAATCTAGATAGTTTTAATTTAAAGCATATACTGAAACTTATACCCCGCAAGTTTTATACTTTGTATTTTTCGTATTATGTATTTTTTGCAGATACTTGATGTCGTACAATAAATTTTAATAAATTAATTCGTTATTTAAAATTTTCTGTCTGTTTTTTAAAAACTTATTAAATTTATTTAAGATTTCATAAAAAAATAGTATTATTCCAACCTTAAACTCATTTGATATTTATAGGATAATCTTAAGGAAGAACTATTTTGTTATTTTGATTTATAAAAAACGGAAAATTTTGAATAAATCACAGAAATTTTAAATTTTAAATTTTAAACCAAAAAAAAAAAGTTACTTTGATTTATAAAAAAAACGGAAAATTTTGAATAAATCACAAAAAATTTTAAACCAAAAAAAAAAATATTAACAACAAAATACAAAATATACTAAACTAAAATAAATCATTATAAGGAACTTTCTTAGAATTAAAAAAAATGAATAGTTCATCACCTTGGAGAAAAGGAATTTATTCAACACTTGGAATCTTAACATTTATTTATTTCACAACAACTTCAATATTATTTTACAAAAGAAGAAATAAAATACCAGACATTCAATTTCGTCCATTACGATTAAGTTTAATAAATGCCTTTGCTACAACCTTGCTATGCTTGATGATTTGTTTTCATTCCGCATTTGGTCCAAAAGAATTCCCTTGCCTTTTCGTATATTGGATATCATCCATAGGTAATATCATAGTTCATGTCTCTGTAACTTGTAGAGCAATTGCATTCGTCTGGGTGGCAAAATATAATTTTGAAAAATTAAGGATGAACATATCATATCTATCTTTACCCCAAACTCCAATAACTCCTGGTTTTAATGGGATGAATAGATTAAAGAAATTTGAACCTTATGTAACGGATGATTGGTTAACAACATGGATCGTTTGTCCAGCTCTTATTGTTGGTATTATTATAGCGTTCATTATACAGATTTTTTCGTTAGACTATAAAATTAATCCAAAATTTTGTCCAATTGGACTTGGGTATTTATTATTTTAAAGAATTTTCTTTGATCAAAATCATTTAATTTTAATTATACCAACTCACGTGATTTTATTTTTTTTTTAATTTTTATTTAAGGCATATCCCACTTTTCATAATTATAGGGACATTTATTCTCATAATATTTCCATTTATTTATTACCATTTATATAACATTAAAGACGCTTACGGTTTACGAAAAGAGATCTTGATATTAATGATTGGTGGTCCTTTAGGGACAATAGTTTATTTTATTTGGGAATTCACATTTCCAGAATTGTATGATATTTTAGCAGGTTTCATATTCGCTTGGTTATCTTTAGTGTTAGGTCATACTTTATCTATAACCTATCCTGTATGGAAATCCTACAAGGAACCATTGAATGCGTATAATTCATCAACAACTTCATTAAATCAAGAAGATATTCCCAAATCTACTGAAAAAAGTAACTTAAAATCAAAGAAATATGAATCATTTGAAAAAGTTTTATCAGACTCAGAACTATTTGAATGCTATAAAAGTAAATCCCATTTTGAATTTCATTTCTTTATTCAAATTTATTATTAAATATAAAACTTACATCCTTTTTTTTTTTTGCTAATCTAGGATGCGCAGCTGCCTGTTTTTGTACAGAACTTGTTCTTTTCTTACAAGAATATCAATACCTAAAATTCCTAGTTATTCGTTGTTGTACTCCTTCGAATAATAATGAATTGTCATTACCACAAACACCAAAGTTTACCGTCAGGGAAAATGGTCACATCTCATTTCCTGGATCAATAAAGTTTCTATCTGCCAATGGACCTTCTTTACCTCCATTTTCTCCAAGTTTTGTAACTGACACAACACCGTGCACGAAATCTATTACTGAAACAGTCACGGCGGCATCTTGGATACCTTTTCCATATGAATTAAAATTAGATTACAAGACATTTTATGATACATATTTAGATCCAAATTCTGATCTCGCCATAAATTTCTCGGGAAATTTATTGAATAAAATAAAGGAAATGATCAAAAAAGATCAATATGAATTATCAATGTATGAACAAGCTAGAGAAGATGTCTTAATGTTATTATATGTTAATACATTTGAAAAATTTTTGAAAATGGGTGGTACAGAAGTTAAAAATAAAATGGAAAAATTATAAAAATTATAAAAGGATTTTATTTATTATTGTGTAATTTAAATTATTTAATCCATATTATGTAAATTAATTATGTTTAGAGACAAATTTTTTTTTTTTTTATAAATAAAAATGTTTAAAATGGTAAACTTATCGAAAATTTATCTTTTTGCAAATATTAGAATATCGCGTGTGAATGAATGTACATAAAATTACTATCACAATAATGCACTAAGGATTATCATTGCTTTTTACATTGCTTTGCGTTAGCCATTCCTCAAATTTGTTGACATACCAACTCGTATCACCAAACGAATTTAGAAATTAGAAAAACATTATTCCATCATCGTACTGTAAAAAAATGAACACCAGAAAATTGTATCAAATCCTTTATTAGGAATTTCCTTGGTTTATAAAAAAATCCATAATTATACGACGCCACAATTTTTTTTTTTTTTTTTAAACATGGATTATCAATAACCCGCTTATTAACCAACATTGAAGTTTCATGGTGTTTTCTAGTTCTTTTATTACATCATTCAATAAAAATGTCATATTAGAGATGTTAATAAACCATTAATTTACAATTAAGGCAATATTCGCCACTCTATAATAATTGTGTTTTGGGATATGCAAAAGAAATATATAAATATGGCTGGTGTGGCTTCACTCTCAATCTTCACTTTCATCGTATAGAAAGTAATTAACATTAGCCACATTAAAAAGTCTAAAAAAATAAAAATGAGTCAACAATTTAACCAAACCAGTCAGGCTAGCTTCGTTTTCATTAATTCAAGTGACCCTAAGATTCCAAGTCAAGTAATCAACGATGTACCATTTATCAAACTTCCTTTTCCACCTACTATAAACCCACGCAATCTTATCTCTTTTCCCAAGGGAAGTAGTACTCCTTCTCGAGCTCCAAATGCTTTTATTATTTATCGTAAATTATTTATCCAAACTGCGAAAGATAATGGATATACTCTTCCAATGACAGTAATTTCTACTATGGCCTCTAAATCTTGGGAACGAGAACCTGAATTTGTTAAGTCAGAATATAAAAGAATTGCGAAAGATGCATTCAATTATCGTAGTGAAATTCATCCTAAACAAAAACAAGAACGCGGAGGAAAAAGGAAACAATGGAATATTGTCTCGTTCGATTGTTCTGATAAACAAAAATCTCACGAATCAACCGATAAATCTCAACAAGCATTAAGGACACCTCCACCTGAATTTTTTTCCGAATCACCAATCTTAGATTTAGATGAGTTAGATTTGTTTGCTGATTGGGCTAATTTTATTTATCCAAGTCCTGATTTAAATACTACTAGTCAATACAATTCTCCTGATTTAAATAATACTAGTCAATACAATTCTCCCGACTTAAATACTATTAGTCAATACAATTCACCTGATTTAAATACTGTTAGTCAATACAATTCTCCTGATTTAAATATTGTTAGTCAATTCAATTCTCCCGATTTAAGTATTACTTGTCAATTCGGTTCTCCTGATTTAAGTAAAACTAGTCAATTCAATTCTCCTGAAATAAATAAAATTAATGAAATGAATGATATGGAAATAAATGAATTGAATAAAATAAATGAATTGAATGATGAAGAATTTGAATTTATTAACTCTCTTTTGCAGACGGTTGATAACAATTCTTTAACACCAATTCAGCCCGAAGAATTTTCTAATTATCCAAAAATTAATAACGATATTACAGAAAATGATTTATTCAATGATTACGTTATTCCAGAATCCACCGAAAATCAATATAATAATGAAATTTTTAATACTACTTCTGATTCATCCGAATCTCAATTCACTTTCTCGTCCTTTGATTTATTGAACACAGAATTATTTCCCGAAGAATTGAATACAGTTACTTTTGATGATAATTCTTATTATTTCTAAATATTTACTCTAAGATTAATTTATTTAAGATTAATTCATTTGACCAATTTATAAACATTATAAGAATACCTTTTAAGGACAGACAGTTAAGATATTTATGTCAAAATTTAAATTATGAACTTTATTACCAAAAGAAAAAAAAAAAAAGTTTAAACATTTATGATTCAAAATTTTTATCTTAAGAACTTAAGCAAAACATTTATGCAAAAGAATTAATCAATTAAGTCATCAAAAATATATGTTATTAAATTATTTATTTTATTATGTAATAGAAACATTTGTATTATAGTTATATAGAATATGTATTATGAATACTTAAAATTGTACATTAGGATAGATTTTTATAAAAAAATATATAAATTTTATAATAAAAAATAAAAAAAATATGATATTATAAGTCTTGAGAGTAAAAAAAATGTTCTTTTGCTTTTGTAAAATATTTCATTATGAATAATACACAATGAATAATGAATTAAACAATAACAATCATGTATCTCTATTTAATCGATCAATCACTAAAATGATCAAATAATGAACACTAAATTAATTATATTATTGGATCAATCTATGATTACACAAATTTTGAAAAGTGTAAAAGTTACGACAGGAGATGTATCCATATTAAGAATTTCATTCGATTATATAGGATTCTAAAAAGAAAAATATAAATACACATGATTCTCCAAGTTTTGGTTTAATATAAATTACTAAAAGTTACTAGCGAGATCCTTTGAAACTATTCCAAATAACAAATTACTTATTTAATTAGTTTTTCATCCCTATTCTATCCGAACGATCCTTTTATCTATTACGCACCCAAAATGCTTTTATTAATAATTCATCTTATTCCCTAAAAAGAACGTACTTTCCCATCACAATAATCTGTATTAAAGAAATAGAATCTACTAAATTAGAATATAAAAGGATCTTGAAAACGATATATATTCAATTATTATAGTGTCCTAATAAATAATAATCGTGAAGAACGCGAAAAGAAAATCGATCAAATTTTGATAACTTCAATAATTATTTCACTTGAATTTTGAACCTGTGAAAACTCCAAAAATTTTTTAAATCGTAACTGTCTTGAATTTAGGTTTGTTTGCTGATTGAGCTAATTTCATTAATTCAAATTATCTAATTTGGGTAAATGAAATTAGCTCAATCAGCAAACAAACCTAAACTCAAGATAGATTAGATTTACGTGATATGCTTATTAAAAAAAAAACAAGAAAGGGAGAAGGGAGTTATCTGTTATATTTTTTGGTAGGATTTACCATTGCCAATAAACTAAATGTAGATCAATATAAATTTGGCCTTTTTTAAAAATAAAATATAATTCCCGCGCGCTAGTCAGAATAAATAGATCAAATAAATAGCTAAAAGAAAAATAATAAATAGATAGATAAATATTTTGTTTTTATAAAAATTTTTATAAAATTATGTCTGAACAATATCATTATTCATCACAGGTATAAAGTGATAATTTTATTGATTTTAATAATAATTTCATAATTTTGCAAATGTAATAAATTTCGTTGTAATAGGGTCAATATCCCCCTCCCCCTCCTCCTCAACAAGAATATTATCCACCTCAACCACAGCCACAACCACAAACTATAATAGTTCAACAAGCACCACCACCTAGTAATGATGATAAATTTTGTTTAGGATGGTAAACTTATATTTAACCTTTTTTTTTTGTCTTTTCTAAAAAAAATTACATTTATTGATATTATAAATTATAAACTTTGACAGTACTCTTGGACTTTGTTGCTGTTGTTGTCTAGAAGAATGTTGTTAAGCAAATATTTTTATAGGATTTTGGAATTTGCAACAGTATATCCTCCTCTATAGTCCCTATATACTCAATATTCTCTAGCTTATTGGTTTTGGGTGTAACTAATATAGAAAGATTTAAGAGATTTAATTGTCAATATAATTAATATAGCAAATTTTGAACATTTAAAAATTCACAAACTTTTTCATGTACTTGTACTATTCATAAATTGTTTCCACTTAATACAAAATCAAATTATAATTATAATAATATTGAGAAAATTCTACAGTTCTTTCTTCATATTGGCCCCAAGGAAATCCCACAGATGCATTAATATCTCTATCAATAGATAAATTACATCCTCCACACTTATTTTCTCTTAATTTCCTATGAATCCATCCATGCCAACTACAAGTATATCATGAACACTTGGTTTCCAAATTCTTCTGCTTTTGTTATATGTATATCCTTAAATCTTGCATATGTCATGTCATCATTTTATATACTGTTCTACTAATGACTCTTTTCCATTCCTCTTGCTTAGAATTCAATCGGAATTATCGAGTCAATGCATCAGATAAAAATATTAGCATCTCCATAATATGACCTTTTCTATCTATCATTATTGTAAAGATTTTTTTTCAGGTATAATAAAATATCTAAATCGATCCAGAATATTCAAGCGTAGTAAACATTGGAATCGATGATATATCTTCATAATAGTTACTGTATTCAATATCAGGCATTACATTTATTCATTTTTAATATCACTCAAAAAAGCGTATACATTTGTTTATGAAATTAGCTAAGTCCTCGGATAAATTATTATAAAGGATAAGGTAGAGATGTATACTGATGTTGCGAACCCTCACAATTATGTTTAGTCCAAATATTATGATGAAATTAATAAAATTTTGAAGTCCTTCTGAACGCCAGATATGATTAACTACAATAGAACTTAAGCAATATTCTGATTCTCTTTATTTTTAATTAATGTATTGTTGTAGAATATACATAATACATGTTTAAAAGTGGTGGCAATAGCACATTTTTTGATGTTCTCGAATTTTTACTGCTAGAAACAACCACAGAAATAAAATATAGGATTTCATTCATGAAATCAATTTCTTTTTTGAACTTGATAATCACAGACAATAATATTTTAGTTCCTATGAATTAATATATTTTTATTATTGATTAATTGTCGGATCTAACAGAATAAAAATGGGTCCTTTTACAAGAATTAACATCATCGTAAACTAATTAAATACTACAGTTTTGAATAGATAAATAATTAAATACTACAGTTTTGAATAGATAAATAATTAAATAAAAAAATAAATAAATAAATAAATCATAACAAGAACTTGACAAAACAAGTAAGCACGTATATATGATAAGAAAATCAAGAATATCACAAATTTTTATTATCCTTGCAATATTCTTCGAGTTGGCTTGCATTTAAATAATTTGCTAAAATTTTTATATCTTTCACGTTTGAACTGTTAACCATTCGAGAGAGCTTTAATTCCATGAGCTCTTTCAAATGATCTAATTCATAATCGTTTGCCAACGCAAGTAGTTCTCCGTATGGGTATGGTTCGAATTTTGATGTATGATTTGTTGTGTTCGGATGATTGTGAATTGCATCATCGATATTTTGGCCATATAAGTAATGTAACAAAATACGTATTGAGTCAGGAACATAATCAATATTGATTATACATTCTCCTGAAGTGAATTTCTCATTAAAAACATTAGAGCTCGCAGCAAGCACATTTTGACTTGCCCATATTTTCTCGCCTTTTACATTAAAAACAACATCATGAAAAGAGTTCACCTGATTGGATAAATTTTTTAGCAAAAATTCTTTATTAATGCTTGACTGATCATGTTCTCTAACTTGTATTTTGAAATTTGGTGCTTTTACTTCTTTGACATCAGCACTTTTTAACATTCCGTAATACTTTGCCAGGCGAGGATTTATATATTTATTCTCACTTGGTTCAACGTTCAAAACCAAATTGCTTGCAGAAACCCAGTTTTCAGTATCGAATGGATCTTGACTTTTACCAAAGTTAAGGAATAATGGTTCATCTTTAAAGTCTTTACTCAAATTCATCACTATTCCACTTGCAATTTTTTTAGATTCTTTACATTCTTTTTCAAGCCATTCATAAACCTCAAAAACGTTAGACACGAATGTTTCTTTCCAATCATTCCAATCATTTATCCATTCATCATCGATAATTTTATTGCGCAGGAATTTAAGATGTTTGATTACCGTGCGATCACTTGGTTTACCAAGTGATGGGTATTTATCAAGTACATCCTGAGGTGGTATGACATCTTCCGCGATTAAAGCCTTTTGACTCCATGCTACACCTTTATATTCGGGAAGGACTATATTCTTAAAGCAATCCAAAAATTGAGAATGATTATAATACTTTTTGTAAGGTTTGTCCAAAATTTTAGAAATTGGAACGAATGGAATCCTATCAATTAGTTCATAATTCATCACATTATAAAAATGATCGACCAATACGAAACCACGGTGACGTATATCAGGTGGTGGGTTCATCTCTTGCAATTCTTCGATTTCCAAAGCACATATTTTAAATGTCTCCGAATTTAATTTGTCATTGAATCCAATATTTAATAATTTGCTTTTATGTTTCACAAGATTAAAGTGAAGAAAAACATTTGAGTCTCCTCCGAATACAGTTCGAAAAACAATATCCTCATAATTGAATAGTTTAGAAATCGGCATCAGTTTATCAGTAAATGCATTGGGAAAGGGATAATTCTTTAAATCTTTAGTGATTTTACATCCATCTTCTGAAGTTGCATTCTCCAGAACGGAATCCAGAAAATCCACATATTCTTGATCATTTTTTTCAGGTAATTCAACATCAATAAATGCATAATCATGAATTTCATGATGGGTAGCGTTAAGATATTTCAAAATTTTATCGTCTACCTTATCAGTAGTGTTTAAAAAAAATTTTTTACTCTTTGTCCGATACATTTTAAATTCGTTGGGTAAAATATACCCAATTGAAACTGGAACAAAATTCAACGATTGATCTTCCATTAAAGGATTCGAGCGTACTGGCCAAATAGGTAATTTGCCGATCATTAATTTGAGGGATTCATTTTTCGCTCCTAAAAAAGCATATATATTGTTAGTTATTATTATGCTATGCTATTGAGATATCAAAATTTTAAATTTACAAGAAAGAAAAAAAATAATACTAACTAACTAATGAACTCCAATTAATTCGTAGTAATTTATAAAAATCTTTAATATTATCAATTGACAAGCACTTGAAGAGAATGTCTATATTGTTATTCTCATCAGAAAAATAGACTTTTTGAGAATGTTGATAAAAATGATCATCGGAGTTGATTAATTGAAAAAGGTTTTCAGATTGTATCATACATTGGAGTACTTTGCAACCATAGCTAAATACATACTTTGGATGGCTATGTGTAGAAAGCGGAAATGGCCAAAACTTTGAAATACAGTTTTTGAAATCAATTTTTTTATAATTTTGCAATTTAATGATTTCTTCCAAGAGTTTGCAATGAAGATCGGGAAGGAATTCAAGTAAGATATGTCTATTCCAATTAAGTTTCTGATGATCCATATCTGGCAAATCGTCTTTTTCAATCAACAATCTTGCCCGATCTGAACTTTGAGCCCAGGTTCCATTAAGATGAACAGACAAACATGTGGTTTCAGGAAGTGAAAAGGTTGAAAACAATCTTCCTTTAAAGTCATTCGGCTCTTCATTTTCTTGATAATTGGTTACAATAATTCGAGGGAAATGAGGATAATTAGGAAAATTCAGATCTTGAAATAGATTATTTCTGTTTTTATTATTTTTATTATACTTTTTGCTTTTAAGTAAAGCAGCGACACCTCCCAACACACGTAATCGATATTGTTCTGCATATTTTTGTAATTTAGGATCATCAGGGTTAGGTTGAGCACCAGTTGCAATAATCCATTGATCATGTTGTACGTTGTTCGAATAATCAATCAGTTCAATTTCCATCTGAAAAGTTCGAACATCTCCATTCACAATATGTTTTCTTTTACTTCGTATACCTTCATCCAATCCATTTACAGTTGCTTTCCAAAGGGAATCCATTTGAAAAGAAGATGTGGCAACAGATATACTTGACACTTTTGATACTTCAATTTCTTCAATATTCCGTAAAAATAAAAACTGGGAAGTGACATTTGAT